>CABFVX010004701.1:28764-61240 GCA_902151425.1 Timema shepardi
ACTCCCTAATCGCACACACTCCCTAATCACACACTCTCTAATCGCACACACTCCCTAATCGCACACACTCTCTAATCGTACACACACTCTAATCGTACACACTCCCTAATCGTACACACTCCATAATCGCACACACTCCCTTGTCACATACTCCCTAATCGCACACACTCTCTAATCGTACACACTCCCTAATTGCACACACTCCCTAATCGCACACACTCCCTAATCACACACTCTCTAATCGCACACATTCCCTAATCGCACACACTCCCTAATCACACACTCCCTAATCGCACACACTCTCTAATCGCACACATTCCCTAATCACACACTCTAATCGCACACACTCCCTTGTCACATACTCCCTAATCGCACACACTCCCTAATCACACACTCTCTAATCACACACTCCCTAATCGCACACACTCTCTAATCACACACACTCCCTAATCACACACTCTAATCGCACACACTCCCTTGTCACATACTCCCTAATCGCACACACTCCCTAATCGTACACACTCCCTAATCGCACACACTCCTTAATCGTACACACTCTCTAATCGTACACACTCCCTAATCGCACACACTCTCTAATCGTACACACTCTCTAATCGTACACACTCCCTAATCGCACACACTCCCTAATCACACTCTCTAATCGCACACACTCCCTTGTCACATACTCCCTAATCGCACACACGCCTTAATCGTAAACACTCACTCCTTAGTCATACATACTCTTAATTACACACACTATAGTCATACAAACCCCTAATTGCACATTCCTTGATCATACATACCCCTAATCATACCTCCTAATCACACACACTTCCTAATCATACTTTCACACAAACCTATTTCCTAATCTCACACACTCGTTCTTCAAGGTTGCGTCGGCCACTCCACAGTCAGACGAGGTTACACCTTCACTCGATCACTGGACATGCACGCGGCAGTCAAAGATTCACAATGCTCGCGAGGTGATAGAGGTCTCTAGCGTAGCGGGGAAGCGATAGATAGCTTAACAGTGAGGCTAGAGGTCGTGCCAGATACAACTATCTAGGAAAAAGGGGTGGGGCATCAAGTTCTTGTAGCCATGATAGATTTCTGCGGATTTGTCTGTCGAACCCACATGGTTCCGGCTAAGTGAGAGGGTAAGGTTGGGAAAAAGGTCACGGATTAAAACTAAATTTGTCTTCTCTGTGTCTTGGCTTTGAAATTGATTGAGGAACATGGCTTAACCTAGATTTTTATTATTAAACACAAATGTTTTCTTTACAGCATTTTACATTCTTGTAAATAAGGACACTTTTTTTTTTAATCACCGAATTTCTTTGATTGTTTGGATCTTATGTCTTATCATTGATGATAATTTTTACATTTGAAACATTAACCATATTGTAAAATCAAACAGATTCATGTTTTGTAAATACATCCACTCATTATCACACCCTGGATCAAACGGTTACATCTTTGCTTACTGAACTTAAGTTCTCGAGTTCGATTCACGGCATTGTAAAATAATTATGGTTTCAAAAACTAGTGCTTTTACTAGATGATAAATTGATGCCTGGAGGACTGGATGCTGTGTATTCTCTAGAATTAAATATCTCTTCTAAGTCCTATGGTGATATATAATCAGTCGGTTTGGAAAGTACTCACGAGTCCATGGGAAGTCAAAGGCTATACACTTCATTTACCCGGAAAGACAGCAGTGCTTCCTTGACGGATTACACAAAAACCCTTTCCTAAGGGGCTCATACACTCTCTGGATTGTTGACAATTCTAAGTGTACGTGATTACTCAGCAGGCTTTCCGACGGGCTGTCCCGTTACGGTTATTCGAAAAGACTGTAACCGAACCGGAGTAAAGAATAGAATTAACCCTAGGCGGCTTTCACACGTGACTGCTCCTCGCAGGCGCCGTGGACAACACTGTGCCTTGATGGTCGAGATACACAGGTTTCAATGAAAGCTTTCACACGTGAAGACACGGCGGGAATGCCGTGGGCGGCTGCCGTTGCACCGAGATACATTGTGTCTGATGCATCTCTTCACACGCCACGGTGTTTCGCCGTCGGTCCGCACGGCGTGCTAGCTTCACCTCCAGGTTGTTCATTGTATTGATTAAACGCTATGGATTCTGGAACTTTAGAAATCGATGTTGAGGCATTGATTACACAAATGGAATTGAGTCCAATGCTTGAAACAGAAGCTTAGAGGAGTACAAATCTCGGAGTGAGTCATCGTCAGCTTGGAGGGAGGTTATGATTAAATCAACTCTGAGAGGTCGGACGGCGAGAAGACAAAAGGTGTTTGGTCCATGTCAGCACACGTGGAACTGGGAGGGAATTCAACCAGGCACGAAACGCCGTTATTACAGAGGGCGAGGGCCGTAAAACCGTCACTAGATCACAACTAGTCTAATCTGGTCCGCGCAGGCATGTTCAATCCTGTTTCGAATCACATACGGGATTGTGGACAATATGTAACATCCCCCACCCTCTATTATATTCATCCCTATTTTTACCATATGTTTATCTTGGTAGGCCTACTTTTTTTTAAAACACATTAAATTTATTCTCTTTAATCGTCGTGTAAGCTTGGATACCAAGTTTTCGATCATAATGGCACTATTGATCTATTTTTAGGTATTGTTTGTGTTTATATGTGTTTTTAGAATCTATTACTGCGTTACTCTCTTATTTTAATATTTTTAATCTGGCATCAGTCGTCGCATCGTCGCTCTCATGTTAGACTGGATTACCGGTGACTGCCAGATCTGAGTTTGAATCTTGGTCGGGTGTTTTGAAGGTTTATCCACCCTCTCTTCAAGAAAATGCCGCTATACCTTCCTTATTCCTACTATATACCTTCCTTATTCCTACTATACTAACGTAAAACTTGTAGGCTACGCGTGTAACCCGAAAGACACGGTGAAAATAATTTTTAATATAGATAATATATTGTATCTGTCCCCAAATTGAGTCTTAACCTAAGTAATTTACTTCTTGTGGTAATGCGATCATTTTCTGTTATAGTCCAAAGTATTTTAATCCACCTGAAAATATACCATCAGTCCCCTAATATCTTTGATATGCTAGCTCATGTACCGTAATTACTTACTTATATACGAATTATGAGAAATTAGTATGATTCATATTAGTTTTTTTTGTAAAGTTCCCAAACTAACTTTTGAAACAGACCTACCCAACTCGATCTACACGTGTATATTTCTCTTGGACATGGTATATTTAATGTTGGCAAGTTGGCTGAACCAACTCTTAACTCATTGGCGTTGGGAAATGCACAAGTTTTGGCCAACTCATTTCCTAGGGGCATTTAAATGAATGGAGGCAGTTAGGGTGCTTGGTTTCCGGCACCCCCATCTCTCTCCTGTCGGGGTATGCATATTTCATGGCCTTGTTCTATTCCTCTCTAACTCGTCCGCTTCTCTCCCTCCGTTTGGTCGATTCGTTGACAGTTGCCTTTTGTCACGCATCTGAACAACTGGCGGCGAGAATGGGTTGTCAGACGTGTGCGTGTGTGTGTATGTTTTCATTGTATGTCGTTGACTTGTAGATGTGTTAAATAGTTTCCTTGGTTCAAAATTTGAACGGTAGCTCCAGCGTTCCTATCAAATGTTGCCCAAATTGAAAAGTTAGAAAAGCTGTAAGAAGTCGGGAAAATCTGATGCCCACAGTAAGCAATTTATCCAAACTTAACTTTCGAACCAACACAAAAACTTTACATTATATCATTAATTTATTGTGAATTTTCTCCCTATGCTCTGGACTATAAAACATGCTGCCGAGTTTTCTAATCCTTAATTATTATCATTATTATTATTAGCACCGCGTCTTACTACCCGTTCGGGCTATACGCACTTACGCTAATGTATAATGGTAGGGTGATTGTGAGATGAAAATCTGTGCCGGGACCGAGGATTGAACCCCGGCCGCCAGCACAGAAGTCTGACACCTTACCCCTAGACCGCCAGGTCACCTCTCAATTCCTTAATACGGCCTGTGGTTTTTATTTTTACGATTTAAAAAAAATAATATTACCATTTATACCACATAACCAAATATTAACATTACTACTGTATTTATTTACTGCCCTGGCACTCATGTTGTACGCATTGTTAATGATCTAAGGATATTCATCACTCCCCCTTCTAATGATATTCACAATCATTAGAAACATTTACTATTTTTACCTAATAATTTTTTTTATTAAGAACATGTTTTTGTTATTACACCTCACTTACCGATCGAGATATCGGCAACATACAATATTCACACTGACATACGCTAGGAAGAGAAATTAAAACCCACACGTGTTCAGAGCTTGATCCCCGGCTTTAGGGGAAATCAAGACTGTCGCCAAGGAACTACCTCTTCCATTATAAAGAGGTCGTTTTAGCAAAGTTTTTCCTTCTGAAATGAAGGTTGGCTTAACTGCTCTTATCTGCAAAGGTTGGTTCAGTCCTCGCACCAGAAGTTAAAATAAACATATAGCATGTCGAATTTGTTATTTGGATAAAGGTTTTAATGGCAGGTAAATTTGGAGCTAAAATATATTGGAGATGGAGGTGATGGCCACAGCTCACCTCTCATCAGGGGCTGGTTTGAATAATGAATGGCGAGATCATGGCTGTGAAATGGTTATAGGTTTTTACCAAGTAACGGTTTTTAGAATTTATCAAAACCTTGTGGGAATTCGTTTTCATAGAGCACGACTGCTTTTTTTGTGTTTGCAAATGAGTAATGAATGGGGAAGATAATGAACTTTCGCGCAGTTTTTGTGATGAAACATATCGTGTTTTTGTCTGTTAATTAATTATCAGTATGTCTTCCCTTTTTGTGCGCGGTTTGGTGAAAGTACATATTTTATAATTTACAAGTCTTTGCCTGTAGAGCTGTGATATTTTACAAAAGTTAAATAATTGTAATTTCATGATTAATGATTTTGTTAAAAATCTCTTTCCTATAAAATGTTCCCGCCCCTATTCCCTCGGTGTCCAGTTTAGACAATCACTTATTGGAGATTAATAACTAGCCAATACACCAAGACGGATGAATCTTATCTTCCTTAGTTATTTACGTTTTGAAAGGTAATTAATTAATCTGAAGGTATAATGCAGTGCTCCTTGTCCTATTTTTGAACATTTTGTTTACTTTAGAAAAAACAACATGGGAATATTTCATAATAAGTAATTTATCGCCTTTAATGTTTAGGTTCTTAATCTGTAGTTTGAAATTTAAATATAGACGTATATTTATTGCGTACTATTTTGTGTACAAGCCCGCACAGGTGGAAGTGAGGACAAAGGAGTCATTTTGATCTTGTTCAGTTTAGCCTGGATGTGTTGGTGTGGTTATTTGTAAATGGATTTCCATTTTTCTCACTTAAATGCGGGTACATGCCATCTCAATTCTTTCTTTCCTACCTGTATATGACTGGGTTGTTTGCTAGACGCGAAGCCCGTATTATTGGCTAAACACGAAGCCCGGATTGTTGGCTAAACGCGAAGCCCAGATTGTTGGCTAAACGCGAAGCCCGGATTGTTGGCTAAACACGAAACCCGGATTGTTGGCTAGACGCGAAGCCCGGATTGTTGGCTAGACGCGAAGCCCGGATTGTTGTCTAGACGCGAAGCCCGGGTTGTTGGCTAAACGCGAAGCCTGGATTGTTGGCTAAACGCGAAGCCTGGATTGTTGGCTAGACGCGAAGCCCGGATTGTTGGCTAGACGCGAAGCCCGGATTGTTGGCTAGACGCGAAGCCCGGATTGTTGGCATAGACGCGAAGCCCGGATTGTTGTCTAAACGCGAAGCCCGGGTTGTTGGCTAAACGCGAAGCCCGGGTTGTTGTCTAGACGCGAAGCCTGGGTTGTTAGCTAAATGCGAAGCCCGTATTGTTGTCTAGACGCGAAGCCCGTATTGTTGTCTAGACGCGAAGCCCGTATTGTTGTCTAGACGCGAAGCCCGGATTGTTGGCTAAACGCGAAGCCCGGATTGTTGGCTAGACGCGAAGCCCGGATTGTTGGCTAAATGCGAAGCCCAGGATTGTTGGCTAAACGCTAAGCCCGGGTTGTTGGCTAAACGCGAAGCCCGGGTTGTTGTCTAAACGCGAAGCCCGGATTGTTGGCTAAACGCGAAGCCCGGATTGTTGTCTAGACGCGAAGCCTGGGTTGTTAGCTAAATGCGAAGCCCGGATTGTTGTCTAGACGCGAAGCCCGGATTGTTCGTTGACGAGAAACCCATAATATGGTTTCAACTATGTAAAGAATGAACTGACTAGTCAGTGCTTTCATCATTGATAACTTTTTCTTCACGTAGATCTTCAAATTGTATTTCTTACTGTTTTTACTACTTGAGACGATGGTTTGGTTTGTAATCTACATTTATATCTTCAACATTTCCTTCAAAATTTTGAAATAAATAATTAATTTGAAAAGTAACATTATTATGAAATCTTCACTCCATGGTATCTCATACTTGGTCTCTAAAGTCTCTTTTTTAATCCTTGGTCGCTAAGGTCCCTAAAAAGGGGTACATGAAATATTTTTGAATAATTTATATAAGTTTGCATAAATTTTAGTACATAGCATTTTAGACAGGTTGCAGGAATTAAAGCCCGTTGTCTTAAAAGTGGGTACGATTCAACCTTTCATTCCGGGTAGGACGTTAATCATGTCGATGATGGAGACTTTGAAATTGTTTTAAAATACATATTTTAAATAAATAATGACAAAAAATACAATTAAGTAACAAAAGTGGTAAAAACCTGTCTTTCGTTGTCACATGGTACTGACGATGTTAAGAGAGGCTTTTCAACAATAGGACATGTCATTACAGACAGACAGCTGTTATGAAAGAAAGAGCTTTGAATGAAAGATTGAATGTAACAGACGCCTCAAAGTTTGATGGCAATAAACATGCGTGTGTCCTAATCATAAAAGAGTTCATTTATCATGAAAAAAATTCAAGAAGTATCAACATTACTTAAGAGGAAACCATACTAATAGGTAAGAGACTTAAAGAAGATAAGGAAAGAGAAAGAGAAGGGGCAAAAGAAGTAACCTGAGTAGAATGCAAAGGAAATATTAAGGCTTTTGATGATATAAAGACAAATTTTGCTATGAAAAGAAAAGTCCAGAAAAAGAGTGCCGCTGACAAAATATATGAGCAAACATCATCATGAATTACATCTGCGCTGAAAATAAAAAGCTTTGAAAAACTGCATGTAATTCATGGGCTATTTGGAAGGATAAAAAGTTTTAAAACTCTAGAACAAGGCCGAAAAATAAACATATATACAAGCAAAGACATTGGGAAGAAAAGCATCTTTTCCGATAATTTAATTTTTTGAAAGATCTGCCAAGAAAGAAAAGTTAAGTACTAAATGGGATATGTATTATTTAAGGTACGTATTAAACATAAACGAGGACGAGTTTAGATATAACAATACTCTGTAAATGTCTGTATTTTGACTCAAATAAATATTATACCTCACCCAGGGTCAAATCACACAAAACTTTATTTTTATTCGTCAAATATAGCTAAAATAATTAATGAGCATAAAATTTAAGCTCAAATTAAACGAAAATTGAAAAATTGATCTAAAAATGTTAATATGAATTGAAATGAGATTTAACGAATATTTATCCACCTTAACTTTCCTAGTGGTAGGTATTTTTATACAAAAAACAACATTCTTTTGAGTGACCTTTTTGTTTCCATAGTTTATGCGAAGTCTCTTTTTTTGACCTGAAAGTACCCTAAAGTCGCTAAAATAAAGCTGAATATGGAATACGAGTCCCGCCAACGCTTCTGAATGTAATATTTTACAAGTCAAATGTGTGTACATTTATTTTAATGACTTAATTTTAATAGTAACTCTGTAATAAAACGTTCATTATAATTTGAGGTTTTAAGATAAATTGTGTCGTACACTCCGTTTGGGTCATAAGACGCGGTGATTTACATACATAAATGGTACATATATAAGCATTATAAGACAGTATCTGTTAAAAACATATATTTGCGTGTATCATGCATTTAAAAATATAGGAACAATAACTCAATTTATTAGAAAAAACTTCATTCTTAATCAATGGATACATTGTCCCTTAGATCCCTATTCTCATAAATCTTAACACTATGACTACCCTGAATCCATTCTTCCTTTGATAGGTACATCCATGTATCAAACGGGGCCAAGGTATCTGACTGTTTTTTTTAACATTATATATTATAGGCTATGTGCGCCAGTACTGGTGGTGCGACTCGTGATGTCTTCATAAGTTATTGTAGGGAAAATACGAGCGGCATCATATTTACCGTGATCAAATACTCGAAAATCCTAAAACATAACTCACCGTTTCTCGTAAACTACTTGGACAATCACAGTAGTGTTTTCAGAATTTGTTATAAAAAATATTAGACGACATGAGGATATTATTAAAATTCCCATATTCCAAACAGTTTGCTTTGAAAAAATTGTAAAGAAAGAATCATAATGAGGTTTTAATTGCAAACATATTTTCACTCTGTGTAAAAGTTTTTTCCTAATTGAGATATATGGGTAGTACATTTACGAAATGACCATCATAAACTGAATTTTATTTTAAAATAAAGCTATGTACACATCGGATTATTATCAGCCGACGCGAGTTGCTGGACGATATTTATCGTCGAGTGGGCGGAGCCAGAATCGGCCAACTGCCGAACGGTGGGTTATCAAAAGAATGTTGCTGTCGTCGAGTCTTCCGTCCGGAATGGAAAACATTGCCAATGTGTACGCAGCGATGTCAGTCGACCGACTTTTGTTTGTTTGAGTCTATATGCAAGCGAGGAGTCAACGCCCTGATCTAAATATCTCCACTAGCCAAAAACCTGAGAGTCACTGCTAACCTCACTTATGGACAGGTGGGGTCCCTAAAATTAGTACATCTTTTGGTAACTATGGGTGCTAGCATAATAATCAACTCTTCAAAATCCGATTGAGTCATTCGGATAAAGTTTTTAAACGAGCTTCCATCGTTTAATAATAATTCGGACATTAAATTCGTCCCTTGATTCACTCTCTTTTAAAACTACTTCTTTTTCCACCATCGCCTTTTACGTTATTGATCGTTTTTTTAAATTACAATAAAAAGCAGCTTCGATGCCAGCAGTGGTAAAGGGATTCATAATAATTTCAATCACTAGAGGAACTTAATTAGGTGTCGGCAGTGAATGTTGCTTCTCTTTATGGACAGGCACAATCGGTGGAGACTTTTGTCTAGGAAAAGTCGGCGGCCTGACTTGATCGAGACATTTTTTAATAGACTCGTCGGCCGATAATCGTCAAATGTGTATACAGCTTAAGACTCATTCCTCTAACACCAATACTTTTCACAGTTGAATGTGTTTAGCTACGAGCTGTTCACGTGCGCCAGGTTTTCGATAAACTGAATATTGTCAGAAAGACAGGTCCGTCATTCCGTTAGGTCATTGCTTTACGATCGTGCTTAAAGGAAGGCTGGATATTATAGTAATGATTTAATAATGGACGTTATGAAATTGATTGATATTCGGAAGTTTGAATGGCTTCACTCATTGAACTAGTGTTAGTTTTGCGCATGGTATAACATTGCCTAACACACATTTTGGTGCCCTACAAGTTAGACATATTTCTTGGTATATTTGACCCGCTGGTTCCAAAAATGGCATCACTTTTTACCCTATCAGCTATAGCTTAGGAGATACGGAATAGTCACCCTATATGCCAATTCTCATTTGTCGTTCCTCAATATTTAGGATCCTTAACCGCATGATCTGCTATTTTAATATGATTTTGACATATTGCTGCTATTAAATATTACATACTGTACTATTAATAAAACCACATATTATTAACTCGGTTTATTTCAACCCAAAAACATTTGAAACTATTTATTTATCAGTCAATTCATCATATCAAATATTTTGATGCTATTAATATTACATTCTATTAAAATCACATATTACTAAATCCAGTTATTTCAGCCAAATATCATTATAAAACTTGTTTTAATCAGCCATTCAACACATACAAATTTTCTTTTATAAGAGTGAGATCTACCGGGACAGTCCCGCTGAAGGTTCCAGCAGTATTCTGCCATTCTGTGGGTATCCCACCTTCCTTGGTATCTGTCTTCCATAGTTTTTATGTTCTGATTAAATCTCTCTCCTTGCTCTTCACTTAAATGACCAAGGTTTTCTGGAAAACAATCTAAGTGGCTGAGCAGGTAATGGACCTTGATACTCATATTACAGCCAAGCTTATTAAAATTGGAGAGCATATCGGAGTAGTGGCCTGCCTTATGATTGCCAAGAAAGTTATTGACAACTATAACAAAGACCAGGTACAAGACTAAATATTGTTAATTGAATCTATGAAACGTGAATACATTATTAGCTATCTTATCTGGGGGCCATCAAAAATCCCTGCTTTCAGTCTTTCCATGTTCAGCACAAGGAATTTACTTGATAATTAGCGAAAGCACAAACCATCTTTATTCAAAGCCTTCACTATTTGGGCTTTGTCAACCAGAGGTTCATTGATGATATTTTGTTCTCCAACTGCCATCTATTTTCTCAAAGACCACTCTTTCTTATCCAGTGGTCATGTTTGTCTCTGTTGTCCCAAAGACACAAAAAGCAAGGATATTTTGTGAAGCCACTTTGATGACCAAGGAGAAAGTTCACCATCTTTAGATCTACACAAACCACCCATTGATGGTCTTAATATTTTACCTTTTCCAAGACTAATGAGATTGTTTCGTACTTCTCTTTCATACTGGTAGAATGACCAATAGGAATTGAGCCATATCTGTTGTCATAGAGTAAAATAACACATTTTAAACTCCGCTTAGAGCTTTCAATGAAAAGGCGCTATGCATTTGGCATGTAATCTGGCAAACCCATTTTCATAAGAAGGGTGATAGCGACCTAAATGTTGTTTTACATTAAATTTTTTACTTTTATACACACTAGGGAAGATGCTAGGGCTGTAACTGGAACAGAGGGGATGATTTTTTTTGTCATACGCAGTATTAACTGCATATGCGGCTACTTTTAGATGGCTGCCACAATCCTCCATTAGTGCTGAAAATACAAATAATCCCAAGTTCTTAATGCTTAATAATGAGGCGTTACTTTTTTCAATAAATCTTGGCGGACAACACAGTTACACAAACTACATTTATTTTATCATGAAATGGACGATTAAGATTTGATAGGGCTGCTAAGTGACACATGGAAAGCATCTTTAGTTCATCCAGCCAGGATTCGAACCCCAACGTTCTCGTCATCAGAAATCGAATGAAATGCGAGTTTAGTGCGCTAAACTGCTCCACCACAAACTGTACTGTTACAAGGCAATATTTTAATGTCAAATTAAGATCTCACTGACCTCTACTTAAATCGCACCCATGAAAAAGTCAGAGATAATTTCAACATGCAGTTTGGCTGGACACATTGATTCATCCTGAAAGCGAGAAACCTCCTGACGTGGCAAGTCCATATTCCCCTTTGCGCATGCGTTTTGGTTAATTTAGTGCTGTATTTATTTCCGCTAGGGCTCATGGGAGAGAACAATTTGAGCCACCCTTCTAAACAGATCAATCAACAAACTCTACAATACTCACCGATATTTGGTGGAAGGAGCACCAACATATGACATAACCGCATCAATTTTATGATGTAATAAAGTTTAGGGTTTGAATCCCGGATGGGTGGTGTTTCCCCATTAATTTCCCACCCTCCATCGACACAAATTCTAATACATTTCCTCTAAAACTATCTTTCTCATCCATACTTTCTTAGAATAATGAAAATCTGTATAGCCCCAACAGGTAGTAAGACGCAGTTTAAAAAACAAACAAATGCAGTTTACATAATTACATCAATTAAACCACGTGAAAGACCGAAGAAATTGCGAAATTTAAGTTTACCAGGCAGTGATGTCTTCGATTAAAATATTGTAATCTATCGGTTCCTACCTTTTTGACGGTTCGCGCTACTTGCCCCACGTGCACAGTGATATGACTATTCTTGAATAAAAAGCAGGAAATTAGTTTAAATTATACTTTGAATTTTATTTTAGTATCAAATTATAGCGATGTAACCTAATCAATGCGTACCACGCACATCCCATCACAGGTTCAGCCCTACCGCGCCTGTCTCTGGCCAGTTCCAGAGCTCTGTTCCTCTGAGAGAAACCACTCCCTCCCCTCTGCTGATGTCTGGGGTTCTCAGCCTTCTGATTGGTTGGACACTGGCTAACCCGGAACCCTGTACATTCGTTGGAACGAAACTAACCTAGTTCCCGAAGGGATTAAATGTGTTAAAATTAAAATTGAATAATTAAAACGACATTATTAATAAATATAAAACACGAATTTAAAATATGAATTGTAAATGATACCGTTATAAACTGCCATATCATCTTTGGATAAAGCATGTGAGGAAATTTACTAACAGAACACAGACACAAATTAACGAAACAGGACATAACTTATCCGTGCACTTGAAACAAAATAAGAGTTCTCAACTGTGAACATTACACCTTTTGGTAAATATGTAATGATTCAATTTATTCAATATCATAACGATCTTCCGTTAGCCAGTAGAGTAAAAATATCTTCGCCTAACTTCCCTTATTTGAAAAGGAAACAAACGAATAAAACCACAGATGTCGTTATAATGCGTTGAAAAATACCTTGTATTGCGTGTCACGCAAGCCCCACAGCGGGACCACGCACTATAGGATGTGATTTCTTGCAAAACAGGATGCAGAAAAGAAAGTGATGAGGGAACTAAGGCGCTAAGACCAAACACCTGGGGAAAACAAAGTTTATCATATAAACAGAAACTGTAAGCATAAACTGTTTTAGTTACCTAAAATAATAACAACAGAAAAGTTCTTGTGCAGTTTTATCGCCTCGCCATGTCATTTAAATTCATATGGTTTTGGGTAACGTTGCTCATCGTTTGGTGCTCAACGACCTCGATCATGGCCTGATAGTTTTTAGCTTTAGTGTTTTGTCTTATGGTCAAATATTAATTACATAGTTCTTTGTATCACACTATTTGCATTTAAATAAATTATATATATACACACACACTGTCTAAATATTGATGTTAAGAGCTACGAGATCTTATAAAGCTTTACGTTATAGCTTTAAAATAATAGGTCACTGTGTTTTTAAGATATCACCAATATTTTGTGATGGCTTCCATGTATTTCGTTTTTTTGGGTTTGGTTACATCACATTCATATCGGTTGATTCTTGATACATTGTTTCTATTTAAAGTTTTAATTTCGGAAGATAAATGTGACACGACTTCCAGATTGTAACATTTGCGTTTTGGGATATATCATAGGTACTAGGATATCCAGTTTTGATATTAATTTCTTGCTCGTTTCCTTCTGTGACACTATCCAAAATTGAAGCATGATTGATGTGAAAGCACTTGGCTGGAAAGGGGAAAGTTTTTGCTTGTGTGTTCATTCTAATGAATCCCTATCTACATACGCTGTTTCAAACAGTTTTCACTATTCTCAATTTTAAGGCATATTAAAAAAAAGTCCTTTAACGTGGCCAGTATACCTGGAGCTTTTAGTATGATTACTGCGTTAGCGAAATTTCGCTGTGCCATACACACACACATTTAATATCTTCTACTAATATTACTACTTCTATACTCATAAGTAACAAGCTCGCATATGTAATTTGGGGTAGTTTATTACATTTCCTCCCACCTTATCCGCAAGGGATGGTTCAAGCGACGCGATAATGTGCTAAGGGAGGCAAATAAGATGATTGAAACTGTTAACGGTGTATAAGAGGATTATCTTTTATGTCCACACTCTATAATTGTGCGCTTCTGCATGAAAGTTTTTTGGTGAGTTTTTTTACTGATGCAATTTAAATGTGTCTTAAGGGGTTAGAAAATTGACTTCCGTGGAATTTATTTCTCAACAGTAGAAGTTGAAATTATATAAATATTATATAATATGACACATCACGAGGAATTTGCATTGTATTATTCTAATGCAACTTAAAATTATATACTACTACTATACTACTATAATCAGGAAACAGTATTTTTTGACATTTCTTCTGTCTCATGTATATCTGTGTACTTTTGTGGAGCTTACATTGTATCTCAATTTTATCTTTTAAAATCTATAATTACCAGGGCTAGGATTTTGATGATTTTGCATATTTTTTTGGCAAACCTAGAACGTTTTTCAAGTGTATACAAATGTTTTTCATTAGAAACTTCGCTGATTTAAATAGTTTTGTTAAGGCATTGTGCAAACTCTGTGACGTGAGAGTTGCCGCGGAAAAGAAATTTACTGTGCAGCAGCATGTCAGAGAGAATAACATGAACGAGGTCTTCAGCGATTCCAGGATGAGAAAAAACTACAGCAAATGCTCCTTGGCCAAAGCAGCGAGTCTTCAACACATTCTGCATTTTACGTAGAATTGTGTGAAGCCTTCATTTGCGCCAATATTCCCTTGAGCAAAGTCAAAATCCGAAATTGCGCGGTTTCTTAGGAAAGCACACTGTGAAGTCTTTGCCGGACTCCTCCACACTAAGAAAAAATTATGTCAGCCGTTGCTATGAGAACACCATGAAGAAGATTTGGATAAAAGTAGCAGAAAAGAAAATATAAGTGTTTATGGATGATACAACTGACTCTCTAGGACGATATGTAGCTAACGTACTGGTGGGTTTGATGGAAGAAGATGGGCTTGGTGAACATTTTCTCATTAATTGTGAACATTTATAAAAAATAAATTTTTCTACAGTAAGTGAACTCTTTACCAGGTCCTTGAGCATAATATGGCCCGATGGCATCCAACACGACAATGTCCTACTCTTCGTGACTGATGCTGAACCTTACATGATAAAGGCTGCTAATGCTCTTAAAGCGCTGTACTAAAGAATTGTGGGCAATTCATCGAAGTTGACCAGCTGATTAGATGCGTGAAGAATGTTTTTCTGAAGGCACCATCTCGAGGGGCATCATTCAAATCTGAGGCCCCAAACGGTCCTTTGCCGCCGGCTTCCATTTTAACCAAATGGGGGACTTGGATTGAAGCATGCAACTATTACTGTGAGAATTTCCAAGTTGTGATAAAGATCGTCGACTCATTTGACTGCATTGAAGATATCTCAATTAAAGTTGTGCAGTAACTTATTTTGATCCTGAAATAGCAGGTAAGTTATCCTTCCTAAAGTCAAGTTTTGGATTTCTGCTTAGTGCTATTACTTCCTTGGCGAAGTCAGCAGTGCTATTAGTGGATCAAATAAATTTGATAAAGAAAGTTGTGAATGCCCTAAAAATTGTGACTGGAAAAGTGAGAAAGGCTGTGCAAAAGAAAATTGAGCAAGTTTTTTTTAAAAGGATATGAAACGCTGTGCTTAATTGCAGTTGTGCTATTAGGGAAAAACTTTACCCTCGGTGAAATTTCACCAGACTTTGAACAAAGTGACGTAGTTTATTTCAAGTATGCTCCTGTGGTGTCAGTAGAAGTGGAAAAGTGTTTTTCTATGTTTAAAGCTTTGTTAGCAGATAATAGAAAATCATCTCTTTTGAAAATCTGCAAATTGTTTTTGCTGTAAATTGCAATTCTGGACTGTTGAAACAAAAATTCTCAGTCTGCCATGTCAAAATAAACTGTGAGAAAATGTAAGTTCAGTTTTTAAGTCTTTTCCTTGTTTTATTTTATACGGAATATCTTTTGTTGACAAAATAAAAACTTTCAGCTTGGCACAGAAACGGAACGTTAAATTACATTTTAAGGGGTTTCCCTCTTATAAGACTCGTTTTTAGCAAGGAGAAAATATTTGGTTATCTTTTTTTTAGTTTTAAAGAGCATTTTTTAAAAACTTTTTGGGTCATAAATGCATTTGTAATAGGGCATTTTATAGCAATTTTTAGGTCATCAAAATCCTAGCCCTAGTGATTACACACATTTTTTCTAGCGTGTTTCTGTGCATTATGGGTAGGATTACGTAAAATTAAAAGTTTGATTTTTACCCCAAGCAGACACACACTTTGTATGATTCTTTTTATAAAACTGGCATTCTTTTTGTATGAAATTTCATTAATTTATTTAAGGTGTTTAGAAGAAATATTAAATAGATAAAATTTTACTGACACAAGAAATGTTATGACCAAACTTTCTTACAAATCAATATTATTTGTCGGATAGAAAGGTTACTAGCTTTTACTAGCTTTACTTTCACGTATTCATATTTCAGGTCATGTGATCTCTCTATATGTAAATTTTGATAAATATTAACTATACTTATAAAATAACACTAATAATATTATAAAACGCTATCATTATTGAAGACTACTGGCCTCTTGGTATAGTGATTAGCACCCATGGCTACAGATACGGTGGTGTTATAGGTATTTTTCCCGAAAGGTCTCCATGGTCTTGTTAATTAGGTTTAAGATTCTCACTGTCTCATCTTCATAATCACCATCATCACTTGATCTCATTATGGGTATAACGTTTAGACAACGTCTGTTCCCGCAGAACGGATAAAATCTAAATTAGATACTGTATCGCTAACGGTCAAATATGCCATACGCTAAACACCAAATAACTAAAATAACATCTCAAACTATATGTTTATATTTTCTTAAAGGTGCTCTAACGTTCCGCCCGTAAATAGATCAAGGTACAATCAGTAACAACTCTGGACGTATGACCTCGACTATAATCAATCTCTTGCTATTTAACCTTTAGATAAGCTACTGTGGTTTCTGCCCTGCCTTTACGACAATTCTTTTTAGAAGAACTGGTTTTCACCTCATATTTTTATCCAATTAGTTTTCATTATATCAGCCACGTTCTACTCCTAACTCAAAATAGGAAATGTAAAACCACTAGGGACTGAAACGCGGATGTATATCAAGGGCACAGACCACGTGACGAGTCAGGCCCATACTGACTTTATTAGGTCACTGAGCGGGGCCTCATCATGATGAACTCTTGAAATGTTGATGAGCTTTGCTGGTCCGATATTTCAATGGAGTATTGATAATGAAGGCCGAGAGGGATCAGTTTTATCGATTGGAAGTAATTTATCTGATCGTGCCAGCATAAAGCAAGTGGTTTGGCGATAGCGAATCATGCGTTGAACATATCTCCAACCTATTTAACAGTTTAATCTATTTTACACTCTTCCAGTATATCACATTTTCGGGATAGAGTTTGGCCCCTTGCAGTTTTATTATATAAATGGTGACACTATTATATTTTCATTCCGCATACTAAATACTCATAACAAGGTTGCATTCTTACTTAAGTTTCCGAAATAACGAATGACATGTAATCATATTGATAACATATTATACTACGTACATTCTATAATAATTATTAAATCTATGAAATGTATAACTATCAATAATGCTAAAAACGCTTCTGTGGCCGGTGGTTTAAGGCGCCAATCTCGTAATAGACCAAACTGCTAGAGACGGACAGATCGGGGCTCGACCCTGGTTGGGTGTGCCGAGTTTTTCCTAAAGGGTTTTACACTATTCTACGCAAATGCGGGTACACTTCCTCTAAATTCAACCTTCCTAATCCCTAACACATTTGTGTAATTTTTAAATGGGCGTACAACCCGAACGAGCTGTAAGACGTGGGGTTAAAAAATGCTAGAAATCTTTTCCTGGGATCAAACCTGGAGATAATACCAACACACCTCCAACTCTAATGTTTACTTTTGGTGTTAAATTACAATACGTATTATAAACCTATTTATATATTTTTCAGCGCTTTCAACTACCCTGATAAGATGGGGTTAAGGTAGAATGAAAGGGCTTGTGATTTAAGGACAATATCTTTGTAGTTTCTTATAACAATAAAACGTTCTTGGCAACAAAAAAAAGCTCCAATAGTTAGGCCTATCTGTGATGAGCATAGAGGAACTTTATTCTTTTTCTTTAAAACGTCCCTTATAAAATACAATATTTAAATATATACTTTTGAAACAATCTCTTTACTAATAGATTAATACAGTCATAATTTGTAATAATTTATTTAGTCCTTAAATATACATACTTATAAGCTTTACATGACAAAATCTACTTCGATGGCCACATGGTCTAAGAAGGTGTTATTTTCGCGATGGCTAGACTGCTGATGACAGGGAAATCGGGGCTTGGATTTCGGTCGGGTGTACTGAGGGTTGCTTTTCCTAAACGGGTTTCACTCTCCCTTCATGTAAATGCGAGTACACTTTCTCTAAATTCAACCTTCCCCATCTTTAGATCACCAATCGACTAGTACATGGGCTTATAACCGGAACGGGTAGTAAGACGTGGTGCTTAAAAAAACATGTCAAATACGACCCATTCCAGTCTTGGCGCCTATTAATGTGAACCCACGAGTTAGTCAGCTTTACCTTCCACGATACCTTCCTTTATTTTAGTCATCCAGGCCTACCAGGAGCGGGCGCGAGTTGGGCGCTATTGTTTGACAGGAATATATGTCTCGATCCCCCTCCCCAGTTCAACGACCAAATGGAACAAACGAGAAACCAGTGTCATTAAGGGCTGCAAACTAGGATACCCCTTGTGTTTAGAAATGTAGACTTAAAACAAAGTAGTTGTCTAAGTAATCACAGTCCTAGTTTGATTGAGCAAGTAGTCCATTACCACTCTTTTCGGAAAGTGCATGTTCGATTCCCTCATATTATTTATTTATTTAATTATTTACTCGACAGTGATATCTAAGAATATCAAATGACGGAAAACTTATAGCTGAGTGTAACTGTGATCTATGAACATGTTTAATTCATAAAAGGGCGTCCTTTAATTACGTAGTATTTTTCTATAATTTTCGACCCCTTTCTTTCCCCCCGTGTAACTATGGGCCTTACGTAATTTCTTAAAGATTTGCTATTTTTTAAATACTTTAGTTGTCTAATTATTTTTAAAGATAAGTATTGATAACGCAAGTGATATTAAATCTAATAGGGCCCCTACACGATCATTCAGACTGTCAGTACTAATAAAGTAATAATTAATTGTGACAGTCTGAATGATCGTTTAGGGGCCCTATTAGAACACTTTAATTGCAGTAAATTTAGGTGTAACACATAATAATTAGTAATTGAGCTATTTGTTAAACTTTATAATTAGTATATTTATTTTCTGACACACAATATTTTTTAGATTTAGATTTCTTAGATTGATAAAGAACCTACGTAAGATGAATTATGACACCTCCCACTGCCCTTGTAAGAAAACTTAAATAAACCCCCAACTCTCATGGATAAGGATAGTCCCTTAAACGAAGGAGAAACAAAGTTTCCACCAACCAGCCAGTCTGAATGAAGCTCAGAGATGAAGGGTTCAATGTCTATGAATGTCCCTAGCTCGGACATGAAGGGCCGACCCCTCGGGACTCTAATCCCCGTCGAAGCCACCCGGGAATTGCCCGTGTCCATGTTGTGTCTCGAGAACAGTCTACTATCGATAAAATGATGAAAGGGGGTCTGCCTTTTTTTATTCGCAATTGATTGGCATGACCCGTTTCCTTAATGCTTCGGAGCGTCAAGTTGACGAAGAAAAAATAAATAAATTAGGACTTGGTTTTATTTCTCACTCCACATAAAAGAAGGGGAATAAAAGGTTGTGTGCTTTTGAGTTGACGCACTTATTGCGGGCGTGGTTGGATTTATTTCCTGTATTTTCCCTGGTTTTTTCCCTCTCTCTTTTTTAAAAAAATTCCCTCCAGATTGTGTTAACCTTTTTTATCTCTATTGTTTTGGCTCTGTCACGTGTGACTTTTTTTAATATTACAGGTTCTACTTGTACTTACGAGGAAACTTTGTATACCATTACAGTAGCCTGTTTATCTGTATTAAAAATATAAAAATTAAACAAATCTGTACGTTGAAGTGAACAGCTAATTTGTACTATCTCACTATTTTGCTGGTAGAGAAAGTATTGGGATGGTCAAAAATAATCAATCTCGAGATTTTGATGCATTTAGACGTTTAATAATAACCGCCCTAATCCGAAAAAGTGTTTTTTGAATATCCACCTGTCTGTCGCACGGAATAGAGCCTAAACAATTTTACCGATCGGGCTGAAACTGGGCATTTAGGGTTTTCATAGGTGTTCCCCAAGTTTTTTTTTGGAATTGGATATCCAACCCTAAAATTAAGGGTAGTTTACTGAAGGGCAAAAAGAGAAAAAAAATCAATTTTCTCAAAATTGGCTTTAACGATTTTGATTATTATTATTATTATTATTATTATTATTATTATTATTATTACCGCGTCTTACTACCCGTTCGGGCTATACGCACTTACGCTAATAGTGTAATGGTAGGGTGATTATGAGATGAAATGGAGGACCTACAGTTTAACGTGGGATCCGAACCAGGGTGGAGGCCTGGCATTCCCCACATTCACAAGATGTATTGTCAGAGGCGAAGGAAGGGTTTGGCAATCAGATAAATCTGTGCCAAGACCGAGGGTTGAACCCCGAACACCAGCACAGAAGTCTGACACCGTTATGTGGCGCTTGGTCACTGTACAACAATTTTTGTAATTAAATCTGTCATTTAGGTTGAAATATTTCAATATTGTCTTTTAATATAGACTTTTGACATAAACTATTTAACTTTTAGATACTTAAATGTACCTAAACAAGAGTTACAAGAGTTCAGGTTCTAAAATTAAATAAATAGTACGAAACTCCACGCGTACTTTCTCACTTCATTGTTTAAAAATGGAGATATTTACTCAAAACTAGTAATATATGTGAAACTAAATAATATACACTAGCAAACCCGAGCGAAAATGGCTTTATATTTACGTTAAACTTTTATTGACTACCAGATTTAAATTTTATGACTTTCTTTTTAAAGAATTAAGATCCTCACTAGAATTTTTGACAAAAAAAATATTGTTGGATTCACAAGGGTCAATACTTCGTATTAAAATTTCAACTCCCGGCTGAAATTTTAGACATTTTATAAGAGGTTGCACATCTTATGAATGTTTCATTTTTACTAAATTCCTCATTTGTAAATTTTGACCAAAAAAAAGATAAATATTGACCAATAAAAAAGATAAATATTGAATGACGTACTTATTTACTTATTCTATAGCATTAGCAAATTATTGTGTTAAACTTAAACAATATCTCTGTACAGCTAAAGGTCACAAAATTGTATTAGCTCAATATCTCAAAAATATAGGTTTTATAAAGATACATTTCAAATAAAAGATTTTTATCTTAAATAGTTGCGGATACAAGGAAATTTACGTCTATTGAGTACCCTAAAAGTCAGTTTCATAGGAAAATGAAAATAGCAATTTTGTTTATAGTCTTAATCAACGCCTAGATAAGTTTTAATCAATATAGTTAGAACTGATATAAATAATTTTTGCCCCCCTTTTCGCCCTTTATTAAAATACTCTTAATTATAGAGTTAAACAGACACACAGACAGATGAAATTGCAAAAAACACTTTTTTAGGGTTGGGGGGTCATGAAACGTCGACTTGCATCAACATCTGGGATTAGATTTTTTTTACGGTCGCAATACTTGACCTTTAGTGATCTAAAAGTAAAATAAAAATGTGTTTCAAATAAAATATTTTTATTATAAATAGATCTACATATTTGCAATGATAAGTAATTTCATACCTCAAATAGTTTTGGAGATGTGATAAAAATGAGAATATACGCATAAGACCGGAATCCTTAAAGTAATTTTACCAAAAAAATGAGACTGGTCATTTTGTTTAAAATATTGATCAGTGCTTAGAAACGAAATTTAATCAAAATCCTTGTGAATGTGGGGAATGCCAGGCGTATAACCCGAACGGGTAGTAAGACGCGGCGCTACTACTACTACTACTACTACTACTACTACTACTAACAATTTAAAATCTTGTGTGCCAAAAGTAAGTTTCATAAAAAAAATGAAAATTTTACAACGTTTTTTTGTAAGTGCTTCCAGATAATATTGATCCTGACTAGGTGAGGCTTATCAATTTATTAAACAGGTAGGTATGTAGATTTACATAAGTTCTAAATTGTTCTTAAACATTTTTGATCATAAAAACGAAACGAATTAATAGATATTCATACATGCATACATACATGCATACATACATACATACATACATACATACATTACATACATACATACATACATACATACATACATACATACATACATACATACATATATATATATATATGTATAAATTTTTCATACGCAATTTTAATTTAAAAAACTTAATTTTATGTGTAAATTACATAAGTAACAAAGGTAATTCACGTTAAATAATCCGTCATTTGCGTGTTTGAGGCCAAAGAATACCAATATTATTGTGTGTATAGTCGGAATCAAACTCGGTCATATGGGCTATTGTAACCAACAAGAGGGTTTTCACATGATCTTTGCACGTAGTCAAATAAATAATATTCTCATGTAATTTTACAAGATGTTTATTTCGAATGTCAGTAGAAATAATACACTCAATGAAATATACCTTTTGACTACTGTCCTGCAGATGTTGGAGATATTTGCAACGCGCATTACTCTCTAGCCTGACTATTCACATTAAATTATACTTGTAGATTAGGGCCAAGAAAGGGTGGACTTTGCGGAAATGTAATGTCCTGCACTTTATTTCAGGGGAAGTGGAAAATCATTTGAAGTGTCCAGGAGAAAAAAGGGGAAATTGTAACTTTAACTAAAATTAATTCAGTGCTTTTCCCTCTGTTAGACCATCATGAGACCTTTCTTGTGCACTTTAGATTAGTGGGGTTAAAAGAGGTATCTGTCACATTCACAAACCAATATTTGCTGTGGTCCTTAAGATCTAAACAATGTTCGGGAAAATGTTCCTCCCCTGTACTGATACTCTTCATTTGGAATCCGTGCACACTAATACGTGCTGCCGAGATACCGACACCAGTACGTGCTGCCGAAATCCTGACACCATCTTTCCCGTCACCATAAAAAACATTTTAAATCCGCGTCTGATACTTATTATATCTTTACTGTAAGTTAGAACAACAGTTAAAGGTAAATAGTAAATAAAATATTCCCCAGGATCGAAGTACAGTAATTCTGAATATTTTAAGGAAGAAACCTTCTATTTAAAGAGGGTAATATATTATCTGCTTTGCACCACAAGTGTCTCCTCGGAACTATCTGACTCCGTGATTACGCTCTCTCTAGGTCGTGATATTAGAATTACTAGAGCGCGTCTCGGCGCTACCGTCTCCGACATCCTTGGGGCGTCCTGTGTGCCCGGGGAACGAAAGTTTACTGCGACGTAGGGAGGTCTAAAGCTCTTTCCCTAATGGGATACTTCGTTATGCTTCGGTTCGTTCGCATTGGTTTCCCATTTGCCAAGCGCGTCTCCGTGTATTGAGGCGCGTTTGCAAATAAGGGAACCTGTTGGCAACGATTTGTTGTGTTAGGAAGTGTGAGGAAGCGTTTTTTGGGTGATGAATGGCTTCCTTGTAATTTCTACACAGCAACCTTCGTTTCCGGTCAAGTGTGGTTAAGGAAGTTTTTCCTGTACTAAACGGGCCATTTGTGGGTAAAAAATCTTAAAATAATAGCCTTTTTGGCGCAACCAATTTATTTTTATCTGCGATTCTCTGATAAATATTTAAATCTGAGGCAATATCTGAAATACAAGATTCATTAATGCCTAGATATTTTCTTTGAACACAAATCTTATTGCCCTTACAATTAAATGGTTCGGTGACTGCACAGACTTTCTCGCTCCCTTAAGGTCATCCAACAATAAACATCGTATTGCACAATCTTAACAAGGGTATAATTAAGCTGTAAATAATGACTCAATAATTTGAAACCATTACATAAGGGGCCAAATTAACTATTATGTTGTTTCTGTGTACTATTCTTAAAGTTAATTAATATTAAATTTATATTATAAATATTTCATGCTGTACACCTCCTATTCAATATTTAGTTATACTCCATTTCAACCCCATACATCCATTACTATACCTAACAATGGTACGTGAAAATCATAAAATATCTCGATGACTGTAATGATTTGAAATCATTTAATAACTATTTATAACTTATAATTAGACACTTGTTAAAATTGTGTAATACAATTTTGATGGTTGAAGGATGTTAACAACATATTGATATAGTTACTCAAATTTCGTAGAATGTGTGAAACGGAATAATTTAAATTTTTTGAGTAACCTAATGGTAAAAAGAGAGTCAAATTCAACCAAGAGCACACTAAATATTATACCATGTTACGGAAACATTTGAAGATAAATAGGAATATTTCTTTCAACCAAAGAGCAACAATCAACTTTTCATTTCTCATATATCGTAATCAAAAAAATATTTACTTATAGCTCGAAAATTTAGTTTTTAAGAACCAGATATAGTGTGTGAGTATGTGTGTATATATAACTCAAAAACCACTAAGCCGATTGTGCTGACATTTCCCATGGATATAGCTTGGATTTCTGACTAACACACAGACTATATATTTTATAATTCAATATAATTAAGGGGCTGATAACAAAAACTGGATTAGTCAAAAAGTAAAATTTTCAGTAAATGAAAAAAAAACTATCTCACATTTATCTTAGACTTGAGAAGAACATTTTTTAACTTCTATCTTCTAGCCTTACTCCTAATAATGCGTGACTACTGCTACGGGTTTCCCCCAAACCAAGAAAAATAGGGGTATGCTTGAAATAGGTCACATAATAAACTAAACCTAAAGACGTGCTTTACTTATTTATTTTATCTTACTACTATACTGGGTGGCCCAATAAAAAGGTAACTGAAACTTATTTTATAATCAAGTGATTTATACCGTTCAATCTTTTTACAGACGTGTAAGCAGATGAGTTAACAATGGCGCAATATGTTACAGAAGAACGTTCCTGGGCTGTTGAGCATTATTTTCGAAGCTATGGTGCTGGAAGGAACAATGGGCCATCACTGCAAATTGTGATGGATGGTTTTGGAGAAAAGTTTCTCAAACAACCACCACCGAAGAAATCAATTCTCAGTGGGTGGAAATGTTTAGGAGAACAGGTTCAGTTAATAACCATAACGTTGGGAGGTCTGTAAGGCTGAGAAACACAAGAACCAATGACAATACTGGACAAGTGCTGCAAAAGGTCCTTAATTCTCCAAAGAAAAGTGGACATCGCATATCAAGTGAACTTTGTATATCACGCTCTAGTGTCCAACGCATGGTTGCAGATATTGGAGCGCACTCAAAACAAATCCAAGTATTCCACAAACTTAAAGAAGCAGACTTCCTAGCAAGACTGCGCTATTGTGCACGTGTTCTGGCAAATGTTTATGAAGATTCAGATTATCTTCGAAATTGGTGGTGGTCCGAAGAATGTCATGTGCTACTCAGCGGACACGTCAATAAGCAGAATTATCCTTTCCTTGGTTGGGAAAAACCGAATGACTTTGCACAGTGACCATTACATTCTGTGAGAGTAACAATATGGGCTGCTGTGACCAGCCATGTCATCATAGGGGATGAAGATGGCAACACGACCAGTATGACTTCACAAGTGTACAGAAAACAAGTTATTGAACGATTACAGGTGGATTTGTTAATTTTTTGTGAGCTAAGCCATCTTGATATGGACAAGCAAGTGTTTCAACAAGATGGGGCTACCGCCCATACCGGTCGAAAGAATGGACCGTGACTTGAACAGATGTTTCCCGGTCGGTTGACTTCTAGAGGCGCAGAATTTCCATATCTTGCACGAAGTCCTGACCTGTAGTTTGATAGTTGTGTTGTGGATTAAATGCTATCGAATTATTATTCGGTAACCTTTTTTTGGGCCACTCTGTATAATTTACGCATCTATAGATGTAGTGGACATGGTTGTTGGGATCATCTGGCTACAATTAACCCAAATAATTTGTTCTAATTCACACACGTTTCAACAGCTAACAGTTACAAATTACGTTTATTATTGATCATCATTTTCGGTTTTAATGAATCTATAAACTAAACTTTCCAAGGAAACATTGCAACTCTTTGAAAACAAAAATATTGGTTTTTAAATTTGAAAAACTGTTTTTCTACCTCATTTATTATTGTGGTAGCACACAGAGACACTGAAACTATGAAATGGGAAAGAGACGAAAGGCTGAGTGTAGAGAGCCAGTTCACCCCATAAGGGCTTAACCCTTCTTTTGCGGTTGCAGCAAGCAAATACAGTTTACTTGGCTTTATACCTTTTGCCAACGACTCAAGGGCAATGACCACTATTTGTAACGTCTCCCGGCACGCCGGTTTTGCTACTGGAATTGTGACTTTCGATGGAGAGGATAAAATGTCACTCAAAGAACTTGTACAATTCATCGGTGAGCATTATTTTGTAATAAAAGAGCTTATAGATATGTACTATATGTGCAGGGCTGAAAGTATTTAACCGGCCACAATGAGGTCCAAACAAATGATAACCCAACACTATTATTTCTGTCTTGGACCCACCAAATCTTCTCGGTTGACCATCACGCTAACCGTGGACGTTCTGCTTCAACGGAGTTTCCACCAGAAAGGACGAAAATGAATGGAGCGTCTTGTGGGCCGCTAGATACGCCTGATATCCTAGCGCACGCGAAAAAGTTCAAAATATTGTCCTTAGGGAAGTTATAACTTAATCTTCAAAATAAATTTCAGCTTATAAAACGCATCCAGACCATATCTATATTTAGACTACTTTCGCGTTTTTTAAGATAATTCAAACCAATACATGATTTGTTTTTAGCACTGAATCTTACCACCCGTTCGGTTTATACACTGATGTACTAATCACGATAATGGTTTTTGAGACAGGGAAGATTATATTTTCACAGTGTACTCGCATTTGCGTGAAGGGAGAGGGGAAAACCACTGTCTGAATACCAGACTGAGAATCGATCCTCGATCTCCCTGTCATTTGACAGTCTGGTCTACTGCAAGAGTAACGCCTCAAAACATATGGGCACCGAAGCAATCGTGTGATCAGTAATTAAACATGATTTAAGATTTTGATTAATTTTCTTATGGTTAATTTTATATACTAAAAATAACAATGCTATTTTATGTATTCTCGGTGCGAGGAACGGGTACACCATCTTGTTTATAATGCAAATGCTTTATTTTTAGGATTCTTAGATCTTTGCAATTATAAGTTTTTTGTATCTAAAAGAGTTGCGAAGATAATTTCAAAATCGGAGATATCTGCTCAAGTAAAAAAACCTAAACTATTCTCCCTGAAAAATGAGAATTGATCTTTAGTTTGTAATGTTAAACAGTGCCTAAATAGGAATTAAAGTCAAAATTGTTGACACGATTTTGAGAAAATCAATTTTGTCTCTTTAGACCCCTAAGCAAACCACCCTTAATTTTCCTAAACCTCCCTGGGGGAACGTTATAAAAACCCTAGTGTACCGTTCACCACCTCTATCTCTAACCGCTATAGACGGGAAGAGGGTGGGCGGATTCTATAAGGAATTTAATGTTACAAAAATAGAAACATTGGCAAGGATAAGAAAAAAAAATGAATTATTTATTCAAGGTAAAACAACAGGTAAATAAATAATACATAGCCTCACAAAGCAAACTGTAGAGTGTTGAAAAACATAAAAAGATGGCAGTACATTTGGGAATACATTTCTCAACCTCAAAGTAATAGTAGTTCTTGAAGAAGACGGTTTGAAACAAAAGAGTTTTATAATTAATTATTTATATGAATTAGTCTGGAAGAGACCCATTAATAATCAAAAATCGTTAATGTAAAAATAAAGAGCTTAAAGAGCTCCTCTACTTGGTTAATAAAGCGGCTAAATCACTCTTTGTTACTTCAGACTAAACAAACCGATTAAATAATTAAACTTTCGAAACCTTAATATATTAATAAAGAGCTTGAATTATAAAGGTATAAGGTATTTTCATTATTGGAATATTAAAGAGCTTTAATTCCAACTAAACAAATAGGTTTAACCAATAACCCTTTGAAACCTTACTATAACAATAAATAGCTTAAAGAGCACCTCCAAACGGTTAACAAAGTGTCTGAATCACTCTGGTGAATTCCGACTATATCATTAAATTTTAAGATTAAAATTAATTTAAATATCAATGCTGAAATAAATTACACAAAGGTTTGACTTCCCGACATAATTCAAACGTCTGCGGGACTATTACTTTCACCAACTTAGAAGTAATCAAGAAGATTTAGACTTGATAATAATTAACATTGTAATACAAAACAAAGCAATAATACATTAGAATACTGTGATTTTTTACTAAATGAATCGGAATTGTTAAATTATATAACTCATAAACCAACAAAAATAAATTACATTTATAATTTCTTCAAACAAAAAACTTTACAAAATTTTATCTATAAATTAAACATTATTACATTTTAAAGTTTATTTTATTATTGGTAACCACAAGCGCAATAAAATTTATATTTAAATTAAATATTCCAAGCAAGAAATAGAATCATAAAGTGGTTACTTATTAATAAGTCTAAATTTTACAAAGATACTAGCGCCCAAGGGTCAAAAGGAAACATTGAGTGTTTCATAAAAATAATTTTACTTTTCAAAATAAATCTTCTAGTGAGACATTACTGACGCCTACATTTAACGATTTTAATCACATAATTAACTAAGTTTTCATACACCCAAACCCAGTATAGGTCAATTATATTTAAATATTTGGTAAAATATAAAGAGTTTATATTTTGATATTCTTGAGCGATTATATCTAAGTACAGACCAGGATCTCTCGTAGTTATGTCGGAATTAATATTCAACTATGTTAGCTGAGCCCCAGCTTTATATAGGTCTAGTTGATGGAAATATGGGAGGGGGGGAGGGGATCTTCATATTAAAAGTATAACGCCACGTTGCGAACACGTGCTAGCAGCATTATTCTCTTGTTAACCGTAATCTTGACAAGTCATCTAGACACGTAGACCGGAAATCTGGTGAGTTGGCAGTTAAGCTCGCGCGAGATTCATCGGTCGGCCGGCTTGGTTAATCAGTGTAGGTCTAGATCACCTAATTGAAGTGATTCATCGATGCACCTTACATAGCTTTATTAGTTTTCATTTCATCATAGAATTCGGTGCGAACTAGTCGCTCATAGAACTCGTGTTAAGCCAGAAGATACAATGAGTTAACAAAGCACATATTTTATACATAGTGAGGTGTTGTAAATGTTTGATATTGTAGGGTGTCCATATGAATTTAATTGCTTTTTTGGTGTGGGTATTAATATTGCAACATGAGCTAAACTAGTTATCATGTTACCAAGATACCAACTCGATTGGTGTAATAATGTTGGCTCTAGGCTGAGAAAAGACACAAGACGGAATCACGAAAACCACTTTTTCGGTCTCAAATCTTGAAGTTTCATTTTTATCATAAAACAATACATCTCTCTCCTAGAGGTCGAGAAATAGTAAACATTTAATCATTTTAATCTCAAAACGTTTCCTATTTCTCCTCCCATAACTAGACCTATAAATTTTAAAGCGAAGGCCATCTTTATCTCACCTGTCTTCATTTTGTTTTAATTTCACATCCCGTCCTTGTATCTTGGTGCGTGTGTGGTAAGAGGGTAGATTGACTCGTTCTACATGCTCCGGATAACGACGTGGGTCACTGCAGTACCTGGTGGTAGTGCTACTCCCTCCCCCACGTTTCAACGCTACCTATCGTACCTCGCATTCTATCTGCTGGCTTACGACGGAACTTTGTAAATTTTGCGACCACATTTTTAATGGTTTATCACTAGCTTTGGGAGTTCTTACGATTATTTATCCCCCCTTCCCACTTTCATTACACTGGAAGATTCTATGTTCAAATAATTAGAATGGAAATAATTATATTTCTACTTTCTTCTTGGCCAGATAGAGCATGCGCGGATATACTCGGTAGTCTTTAAGGGTTCAGCCAGGTTTTAATAATAAGGATTAAGAGGCGGCTTGCTGTTTAGTATCGTCTTAAAATGAACTTTATTTGACCTTACTAAATGTGTCTTCTTTATTATATAATACAGCTGCTTGCCACTTTTGACAAATGGTGTCGATATTGACAGCTTTAAGTGATATTTGTGGCCATGTGCTCCTGTATAAATATTGTATACATTCTCAGAGGTTCTGTCAATTACAATCCTAGTCGACGGGAATTTAGATTAGCCTTTACTTAAAGACTTTTTTTATCTAATGTTTTGAATAAAGTTTTAAAAACGGTTCGAACTAGACTCAAAGGTTTGTTTTAAATTCGAAAAATTTGAGTAGCCTACCCGAATTTTTGATTTTTTTTCTTGCAAATTCTGAGTTTTTAATTTTATTCACTTTTAAAATATTATTTTATACCAAATAGAGTTCCTAAATATTATATTATATAATAAACATATTTTTAAGATTGAACATATATACATATATATATATATATATATTCAATCTTTAAAAAATATATATATGCACACACCTCGTATATAGCCTACTTTTAATTTTTTTTAATAAATCTTTGTATGTCGGTACTTATGGTTTATTAATTGATACATTGCAGAAAACCAACTTGAAATATTACCAGTATAAATATTTCTATATATATCTCACACAAACAAAAACTCGATGTTTTCGTTCAAACTCGATTAGAACTTGACTCGAAGTGAAAAATGCCTACTTGCACCTTACAAAATAATATACTTAAGTTATGTTAAAATCTTTGGTTTTACATCTTAGATTCAACATATTAACTTCTTTTGGTAAAATTCATGATTTAAAATTATCTTCTATAAAGGACGCATACATCCAAGTAAAGGTATTACTCTAATAGTTTCGTTTTTCTAGTATGTACACTCCGTTGAGGCTGTACGGTAGAACATTGTGAGCTCAGATTGTATAGCTTTTCTTGACTGTTGGGAGGGGGATATTTTAGACTGTTTTAAATCCATACATTTAGTGTGAACAGATCTGGGAACAAAATTATATCAACACATCCTTAGTGGTGTGTATACATAACAGGGGTGAGGGAATGGGTCGTTGTCACTGAGTAATAAGACCTTTACTAGAAAACTATTCCTCCCCCGCCCCCTGTCAAACCTCTCTTTTTGGCAATACACATAACTTGGCTGATGACATTATAATGTGAATGATTGGTCAATTGGATCTTGAGGGTCTTGAATATATAGTCCAGGAAGACAGTCCTTCCGAGCGGAGTCGGATATTAGAAAAATAAAGAAACACTTATGTTTTATAAGATAGCTATTGTCTGCCTGTAGGGAGAGGTCAAGGTTAGTCTCCCAGCTGAGCCTATTGAAGGTATTTATTCATAAATTGTTTCCCACTTTTCTCACACATAAGTGTGGTTACATCCCCCCTCAATTCATACATTTTTTAATCCAACCCTACTAGCGTATTACTTTGAGTGTAGCCAGGACAAGTAATATGACGTTGTTGAAAACTGTTATTCTATTTAAAGAAATATTCTATCTAACATCTTATTCTTGGATGTATTATCCTTTTCGGGTGTAAACAATTACATCGTGTGTCCATTACGTCGCGTTTCTCCCGTCTCTCTACACACAGCTAACCCTACTCTGACATACAACCAATAGGGATATAGGGTCAACCGACTTCCCTTGGAGGGGGGGAGGGGATTTCAAGCTTGACAGAAATCTAATTTCCTTAAACTTAGAGACGAATTTATAAATTCAAATTGCTGTGGTGCAATGAAAAGCAAAGATGAAATAATAAAATAATAATATAATCTACAAATTTAAAATATACCTTTTTAGCTTGACAGTTTTTTTCCAGAAAAGTAAAAAACAAAATTATGGTGTATTTGAGAACTAATGTTTCATAGACTTGTTCACAACCTTCAGTTATACTGAGACAAATATACCAGTGTGAGAACTAATGTTTCAACAACTATGTTACATGCTACTTTTTACTGGAGATACACCCGTAAAATAATCTTTATTTTTCCTCTACAGTGAGGGCAGTTGGTAAAAAAGTGTATGCCTAGGTAGCTCCTCGTCATACCTGCTTCACAAAACCTAAGTTTCTACAGGTAATCACAATGTCTGTGATATGATTTTCAAAATACACATTACAACACTTCAAATTTAACTACCTACTTAACTTCATGATGAGAGTCCGGTACACTTGTAATCAACTTTGCCAACAAGGGTAGTCAGGCACATACTCTTTTCAACCATCCCTCCCCTCAAATGAGAGTTAGAGGAGAGAGTCAGGCACGATATCCTTGCAGCCAGCCCTACCTTCATGGGATGAGTCAGGCACACTATCCTAGCAACCAGCCCTACCTTCATGGTGTGAGTCAGGCACGATATCCTAGCAACCAACCCTACCTTCAT
>CABFVX010004702.1:0-44890 GCA_902151425.1 Timema shepardi
CACAAGAACGGGGTTGTGATCCGAGTCTAGCTCAGCTAGAGACTTCAACACTAACCGCCTTCTGATCCCTCTGGAGACAACGAAATCTAGGACGTCCGGGAGAAATAGGGTTTCCCCCCAGCAGTTTCCTGGTGTTGCCGGCCTTCCCCCTTCAGCGGGGTCTTACGGCCAGAAATCCTTCAAACTCATCATCTGACCCCTGGCTCGACTCCTCACGCATAAACGGGAGGTCTGGTCCTGAAGACAGTCCCTCCACGTCCACGGAATCGCAAGAGCTGTCAACACGCGCAAGGCGTGCGACCCGGTTTTCCGAGTCTGAAGAAAATTCAGCCGGGCGTTTCTTGCCTACTGACACCCCTTTGCGGGAGGTGTCGTAGTTGACGCGGGTTTTTGAGGCCCTTGCGGTAACGTTTGCGTTGGTGCCACTTACAGTGGTCTTTACCGGCGAAGGATGGCTAGGATTCCCCTGGTCAGGGCTTCCGTTGGCACCGTTAGGTTTCCACCCATCGTGCTGGCGGGAGATTTCGCCATCCTCCCCGGTTTGCGGGCTGTCGGCGCTTAAAAGGGCCTCCAGCACTTTTTGGCCATCAGCGGCACGCTAACCTCCTGTAGCCGGAGGGGCCCCGCTGGGCTCGCCCGCATCGGCATTGCTGCCGACGCTTTGGAGGGGGCCGGCACTGTCCATCGAAGCCGAGGCCCGAGGTTGCAGTACCGGAAGCCCCGGCGGATCTGCCAGCGGCACGCGTGCCTCCCGTAGTTGGAGGGGCCCCGCTGGCTTTATCTTGGCCGACTGCACCCACTTCGCCGGTAGTTTGCGTGGTCACGCTGGCCGTGATTTTGGCCCTAGAAAGGGCCGAAACATCACCAGAGGGTGACACTGGTCGGGTGTAAGTAGCGGCACGCTCACCTCCAGTAACTTGAGGGGCCCCGCTACCTTCACCCACTTGGCTGTGTAGTGCGCCCACCTCCCCTTTAAATTGGGGGGTCACGCCAGCCTTGTTGGCCCTAGAAAGGGCCGATTTGTCACCCAGTGGGCGACTATCGCTCACCTCGGCCAGCGGCACGCTCGGCTCCGGGAATTGGAGCGGCTCCGCTGACTTCGGTAGCTACCTCCAGCTTGTTGCCCCTCGAAGGGGCAGCTGCCGCTAAAGCTTCCGCCTTCGGGCTTGTGGCGGACCACTTACTCTCCGGCACGAGCTCCTTCCTGACCGGAGGAGCCTTCAGTCCTTGCGAACGGAAACCTTCAATTCCCCCAGAAAGGACAAGCAGCACAAGCCTGCCGTTGATGGCGGATCCCCCGCCGCTCGTCGCCAACTTCTTCCCCGCCGGGGCCGGTCGCTTCCCGGGCCCGGGATTCTTCCTCGCCTCATCCGGCGGTCTTCTCCCTATCCCGACGCCAACACCTTTCTTCACCTTCACAGAGGGCTCCATCCAAACCGTAGATCGCAGCAGACGCCAAGTACGCTCAGAAAGCCAGGAACACCTAAGGGAGGCAGGACGACACCTTGCACTCTCTCCGTACCTCTCGCACTGGAGAGCTAAAAGGAGTAGTGAGTTGAACAACAGTGGTTGCTAATATCACTGTGGTCTTTGATTGGCTTGTAAGACCAATAAACGGATTAGGTGGAGTGGCATCCCTATATGATTTCGATGGAAGGATTCTGTTGACTGGTGAGCGTCGTGACTTTTTGATAATTGTGGGTGTGAGGAGGAAGTAAAGCGAAGCAATGTGTGGTGTCTTTTGTTACAGTGTCTGTAGATTCACGTAGATTTACAGTATCTTAAGGTGTTGGCATTTCCGAGACAATTAAAACAAAATTTATTAAAACGTACAAAGTCAAATCGTTCTTGAGAAGCCTTATTTTGAAATTGAGTGCACTGATATATACTGTGAGTGCTTTAGTGGCAAACAACACAATTCTTTAGGTTTTTTCGCACGCGTCAGTAAGGCAGTAGGCCTAGCGGTTGGTTGAATGTATCGAGGTATTTAACTATATAGTTGAGGTTTTAAAGTGACATGTGTGTTGTGGAGGGCTGGGAAATTTTTGTATTAAGTCTGGAGACTACTGTTGCATTTTATATATGCTGGCATTCTGTTTCTAAGTCTAAAATTAACTCAAGCACATGTAGCATACTTGAATTTGTCCCACGAGAATCTTCAAACCGCTTTCGTGTTTCTTGGTCCATCTTTCGCAGAAGAGAAGCGATTAAAAGCGTTTTCTTCATAATATAATAATCTAAGGCAATCAAAGCGTGACTATTTTCGGAATAGTTGGCCAATAAATGTCTTAGACTGTCTAGAGAATCATGATAAATATTTGTAATGTCCAAAATCTTGTCAAGATGGAGAGAAACTAGTCGGCGCACCTGGTGATATATTTTTTAATTGGGCTACAAGCGATTGAGTAATTATCATTGGAAATAGGGATGCTTTGAATGACCTTAAGCGCATCACCTTGAAGAGAACTTAACAAATATTAAAACTTTTCTACAGGAGTCAATGATATATTAGAGGGCATTGTTGTCTCAGACAAATTAGAGAACACCATCCATTGTTGCAGGTTTCCTTTAAAAGTGGGCAAATTCAACTTTGGAAACCGGACTACGTGAGCGTGAGGAACATGAGGGATGGAGACAGTCGCGTTGGTATTAAACAGTGGTTTCTGACTAGCTAGAATTAATACTTTATTTCGACTATCATTAATTGTTGTGTGTAAATCTTGTATAAGTTTTTGGGATCATATTCTAGAAATTTATCAAGAAGAGCACTGAACTATATGGTTTTTAATTTAACTTCTTTTTGACTAGATAATAATCTTAGTTTGAGCGTGATGTAATTGTTGGAATTCTTCAACAAGTCAATATAATTGTTGATTGTAGTCAACCTATTACTAATTAGGCCTCTTTGGCGTTGAAATGTACTAAACTTCATGGTTGAGAGTATTAGTTGAAGCGTGAGAATTCAGATAAATTTTAATGTAAATAAATTTAAAACAACAATAAAACTGTAGTAAATATAAAATCACCGAGCAATTGTTTTTGTTAATATGCATCAATATAAATCGTGAGTAATGTGAGTTGAGTACTCATTAATTTATAATATAAAAATAGCAAAATTACACTCACTTAAGAAGTGTTTGTATGAGCAATTAAAAATTAAATTTATTAAATTTGCAACAATATTACTCTTTTGTAATATGATTGGAGTAGTAATTAATTATATAACACTTGATAATTGTAAAAAATAAAAATTGCGTGTACACACGAGTTTATTTCTAGATGTACCGTGGTGGCTCGTGTATAGGCATTATGTATTTCAATTAATGTAATATTAGGAAAGTCGATTTGAAGTAGGGAGATAATAAAGATAAAGAATCAGTGACGCTCCATAAAAATTGGGGGTTCGGGGGTTCGGGGGTTTCTCACCCTGGAAAAGGTTTTTATTTCAAAGGATGCAAGTGGTAATATTTAATCTAATCTGTACCGACATTGGATCCTCAGCCTACTCTCTGTCACTGTGTATGTCATTGGTTAGCAGGTATATTTTTACACATTCTTCTTCACACCCAGGATTTGCAGTTGGTGGAGGTGAGGGCATATAATAATATCTCAACTGCCTCTTCCCGCCTTCCTGATACAATAGTATTTACATAATTCCTCTAAAATAACAATTTCAATTACTGTACCCACGTCAAAACTTCATCTACAAAGAGTAGACTGTAACTATTTCTAGAAAATATTACGGTATTACTGGTCCAGTTTTCACTTAAGTGTAACTTTGCAGTAAATAAAAAATCATCAGAAAATAAGTATTCCTTTGAAAAGCTCTAGTTACTGCACAAAATTATTGGTTTCATTATAATTAAACAAAATATAATTGATTAATTGACAAAACATATTGCTAATAATATTTTTGTAACATTCTTAATTTTCTGGAGGTGGGCCTTCAGCTGGGAACCCCAAAAGCCCCCCCCCCCCGCGCGAGTGCGCATCTGTGTATATGTATGATTTTTAGTACTGATTTCGTAGGCTCTTCTTTGGTTATTTGATTACTTATTGTGATAATTTTCATGCATAAAAAACCATATTTTAATGATGTTTGCTGTTAATTATTATATTTTATAATTTTTGTCCCGGATTGGCATGGATAGGAAATGGTAATGGTAGAACAAATCTGGATTTAGTGGTATTTAACTTTATTTGAAAAGATATTAAAGGGCACGCCAAGGATCAAACTTATTTGCAGGCCTAAACCCGACACAATATCTGGAATAGCAAATTTTCCTTTATTATTATTCAAATTTTTATTTTAATATATATAATTTAATTATTGAGTAATATTTCTAAAATCAGCAATGATTTTATTTTATTCCATTCATATTTTATGTCACCCCCTTCCTTTATTCCCCTTAATAGGCTAATTTAAACTAAAAAAAAAAAAAGCAATGAAGGACAATTGTTAGCTTACAATTAAACTATTTATCAGACCACCTTTACTGTAGCCTCACTGCTTTCCTTTAACCATTGACCACACGTCACTGATATAGAGTGTATTATTAACACTATTATTATATTAAAATACTTTATTGGCGTGTACAGAACTGATAACATTATTTTAATGACTGAAACATAAAATGGGGTTTCTACTTTACTTTGAATTATTTGTTAATATTATATTTATGGTTGTTAATATTTCAATTTTATTCATAATTTAGTATATAAACAGCAAAATACATTATCGAGGACCTAATTATTTATGTTATTGTCACTCTTGACTAAGAGATGATACTTCCTCAGGGAATTCGCAATTTTTTCTAGTTGCATTGCTTAAATAGTTTCACCTGCTATCCACCAGTAGCGAACCTTTTTTTTTTTCAGAAGTCATTTAATACGGTTATCAGCAGTCTTTATTCGTATCTGTGGTATTAATCCTACATATATTATGTGTAATCTGTTTACTCAATATTAGGTACTTTTGCTATTGCAGTATTAAATTATTATACGAGTTTAGTTTTTGGTTGCTCATTATATTGAGGGAAAAATGAATGATTTGGGATTGCGATCGGTGAGGACTCCAAAATCAACACCGATAACGGAAGACTATGAAATTTCAAATACAGTTCTAGGTCTTGGAATAAATGGTAAAGTGGTTCAATGTTATTCAAAGAAATCGGGTGAAAAATATGCTTTGAAGGTAAGTCATTATTATAACTTAATGTTCTGGTAAAAATTCGAACTTGCCCCACAATGATTTTTAACCAAAAATATGAAGTCTTAATAAATCTAAACAAACAAATATTGAACTCTGTCCGAAACGGATTTATATTATAATTTTTTCTATGGCACATCACTCACGCTTTCATTAGAAAATCGTCTAAACATCACCACTTTAGTATTCAATAGAACACCGTCTTAACATCATATTTAACACAGTTAAATAGCAATCTTACACTGAATGTTGAAGACATGTTTTCTTTTTACGTAGGCCTACCAATATGAAAGTGCATTTTGTGTTTATACTGATATTAAGACATTTTTTTAGTATGCAGAATATCATAATTAGATAACTAAACTGCATTAAAATATCCTCTGCCATGACACCACATTGGTCCTATTCCATTATTAGTCCCTTAAATTCATTAGATTGTTATTTTGTGTTTATTCAATCCCCTCCAACTTACTTCAATGTTGACAAGAAGGCCACCAACAAATCTGACAAACACTTAACACTTGATATTTTTGAAAGAGTTCAGCATTGTACAACACAATGACTGCAGGCTTGCATTCAGGCCAAAGGTGGCCATTTCTACACTACTAACTCTGAAATTAAGTCAAATAGGACCCATATTAAATATGAACTTTTTCATTGTTTTTGTCTCTGTGAGTCCCAAAATTTAGAAATTTCGACCAAGTAAAAATAAATAATTTGGTCAGCTTTCTTACTTAAAAATATCTTGTAAAGCGTGAATCTAAGATTGAGAACATGGGGCACACCTAAAATTAGGATCTCAAAGAATAACTATAATTTTTTACAAACACAAAATTGTCTACAACAACCCACATTTCACCTTTTTTTTGTGGCAAATTCCCACCTGTTGCAAATGAGACAGAAGTGTATTTTTATCTTGTTTGAAGAAATCTTGAGTATCAATGATTCTTGGCCTACCCAATATAAGCTCACGCAAGTATCCATCCGAATTATGATTACAACTGCCACACCCATTGGATGATGCCACAAATATAAATCCCAAATTATTGGTTAAAATAACTACTATGGTGCAAACACAACTTTTAAAGGTGTAGAAGAGGTTGAAAAAAGGGACTTCCTAAATATTAGTTTTTCGGTAATCAGTTATGATAGAGAAGGGTAAAATAACCTCCTCTCCACCCCCTCATAGACCAAATGACCCTGGCGGAAGATAATTTATTATTCTCACTTTGAGTTAATCTTTCTTGGAGGGAGGGTGTAGCGCTCGACTTTGAGATTTCTATCACATAATTCAGAAATGTGAAGGTACTTAAAACCCTTGTTCCTGTCTAATCCGCAATGAGTGTCACTTGTGACAGAGAGCATAGATCCTACTTAACTTTTCTTTCTATCCTTTGTTTCATCTCTATGTCTTACTTACTCCAAAAGGTTAGGTTGAAGCAGGAGGATGGGGGAGAGGGCAGAGAGGTAAACTCAGGTATCCAGTTACTATAAGCTGGCTTTTTTCAATGAATAGTAATTAGTACGAGAATCCCCTGTTTATGAAAATAAACATAATTGAAAGTATTATTCTATTAGCATACTGTATTTCTTACATATGCTTTTTAAAGTTATTTTATAACCTACCCTTTATTTACAGACTAATTATATCATAACGTAAATTACATAGGCTTATAACTTAACTCTATAACACTCACAACAATAAGACCGCCAACCGTCAAATTATTACTGCGAGAGGGTAGCTCCAATTTCGTTTGTGACAATTTTATGAAACCTGCTGGGAATTGAACAAAGTGCCCTTAGCTCAAATCTCAAATGGCAGACCAAATAAGATATGGCGTTGAACTTTAAAATGTCTCAATATAGATTATTTACACATATTCCAACCTACAAAGATAACTTTAGATGAGTAACTTAATTATATTAAAATTGTTCATAGGAAATCACTTTAGTAAATATATACATATATTTTTAATATGGCCAATAACATATTTTAAGGGTCTGGATAGGATAATTTCCTGGAAAATTAATATGTAGGCCTAGATATTTTTTAATGGTGTTCAAATCCCATTTAGATTAAATAGGGAAGGAGGGCTATTCCTAACTTTAGATTAAATTGTTATATAGCCCTTGTTTTAAAAAGTATATACTAAAAAGTAAAAAAAAACGTTAACAATCGGTATTCTCAAGCCTGATAGTCTTTTGTCCAGCACTGATAATAAGTTGATCAGGGATCAGTTGATTCCCTAGAAACAAATATCTCTTTTTTTTTTCTTTTTTTTATTGGGGAATTTTTTGAAATTAATTAATTATTCTTGAATCCACAACATAAATTTGTTCAAGCAAGGCTAGGCCTATATATTTTTCAATTGTACTTTCTTATTATGTTTTATAGCAGTGATCCACACCTTTTCTATATTGTTGACTAAATTTGACTTTTATTTTGCACTTAAAAAATGCATGTTCATTGACTGTCTCTTTTATTTCTATGAACTATAATATCAAGGCTCTGGAACAGTTGGCTTCTACCCAGAAAAATTGAATCTCTTTCCATGAAATGTAGTTCTTTAAATTTATAAATATTGTTTGCACAAAACAAATAAAAGTGGCAAAACTATTTTAAAAAGTTTCCTAAAATGTATGAGGAACAGACAGGTTGACATTAATCGTATATTATTCCTGGCGACAGATTGAGCATCCTTTATGATTGGAAAAACAAAAGCGTTGTTAAACTGTTTACATTTATATTTTAAAAATCATTCCATTTCACTGTAGTGAACATCAAGAAATTTTGGTCGCAATATTCACTAGACATAATATCATAGCTGCAAAGTATTAAGATGACTATTTTTGTTCCAATATGTACCTAGTTAATTCATTCCTAGAAAAAGCATTAAAGGACAGGCAGTTTTCTGCAATGCTACAAGAAATATTTAATAAATTTCTATACAGATTTATGTACATTTACAGCAGTGATATGTTAGTCACTAGATTTGGTACCAAAACGATTATTAAGTTAGTGTGTGTGGAATAAATAATAATAATTTGCCTAGCCACCAATAATTATAACAGAGATTTCACTAACTTAGAAAGGCTTCAGAATTTCTATTTTTTGCTTGATATGACCAGACATTTAAAAAGATAAATCTTAAGTTGCAAGGTAAAGGAAATGCTGAGCTTAAGTTATTAGAAGTAGTAACTTAATTATTTTTTAGAAAAAAAACTAGAAGATTGTTATAAAGATGTTTCCATAGATGACTAATTTATATTTTGAAGATGTGAAATATTTTAGATAGAAATTAAGTCATGAAGCTGAAATGAACTGGAAAGTGGTCTGTGATATTATCACCAACTTTTAAATGTAATTTAATTCAAAGTAGGCCCTAATGTTTCAAGATTTCAGAAATTACACTGGTCAACAAAGATTTTGTCCCAGAGCAACTAAAGGGTGATCGAAATGTAACTTTTATCTCTGATTTCAAAACTGGCCTCAGAATTGTCCTATCACTTATAGTTTTAAAGTTATTCCTACTTTAAGATTACACAGTGCTTCAGGAAAAACTCTCCCAACAACTGAAATGTCTGGAGCAATTGCAGTTAAGTTGACAGAACGAACCCCCCGCTTTATGGCAAACTCTTCAAACCTCTTTTTACAATCCTAAGCATATCAAGGCCATGCTAATAACCTACTTTGGAATGATGAGTCAGATGTTTGCTTATTTATTGACTAAGTCAGCACTCCTAACCAGTTGGTGGTCGGTGCGTGACCTGGTGGTTTAGGGGTAAGGTGCCAGACTTATGTGCTGGGAGTCCGGGTTTCAATCCTAGATCCCGGCACAGATTTATCTGATTACCAAACCCTTCCTTCACCTCTGACAAGACATCTTGAGAATGTGGGGAATGCCAGGCCTCCACCATGGTTCGGATCCCACGTTAAACTGTAGGTCCTCCATTTCATCTCATAATTACCCTACCATACACATTAGCATAAGTGTGTATAACCCGAATGGGTAGTAAGATGCACTGCTGCTGCTAATATTAATAATAATAATAATAATAGTTGGTGGTCAGAGTAAGTTCTTTATACATCTAATACTTAGTGTTTCTTTTATTATAACATGTTATTCATGTAGTTCACTGGATATGTTGTGTTTAGAATACCAAGTGGTACAATGCCTAAAAATTCTCAATCCTCTTTTTTTCCTACATTTGTGGTGAGGTAACATTTAAAAATTGCAAATGTGGTTTTACTCCCCTCATTAAGAAGTTCTATAAGTTTTACTTTGGATGCAAAATTGTTGACCAATTTTTTGTTGTGTCACTTGCGTCAGACTCCTCGTGGGTTGGTAAAAGGGTTCTCGGCACACAAATTTTGCTGTTTGAAGGATTTGGCAGGAATCAAAAGATCACTCAACGGATTGTTACTTTTGTCTTACAAGACATTTTGGGAATCAGTTCTAAATCAAAGCACATTGTGACACACCCTAATTTACCATCTGCCATGAGGCCCGTACCTCACATTTAAGCATTTCACGTGCCAAAGCCTCCAGAAAATGGAAAGCTGTGTTTCTCCACAATTGAAATAAGGTTCCATCAGTGCCACTAGCTAATGCTGAAGATATTAAAGAAACATATGCAAGGATGAAACTCATACTGGAAAAAAACATATGAAAAATACAAATGTAATGTCTCTGGTGATTAAAAGTCATTGGTATATTGTTTGGACTACAACTTGGTTTCACAAAGTACTGCTGTATTATCTGTGCGTGGGATGGCAGAGACCGGAGAAATTATTACTTCCAGAAACTTTAGCCAAAGCGAACGTCACTAAGTCCAGGAAATAAGTATGTTGTCAATACGCCACTTGTTGATCCGAAAAAAGTACCGTTATATCCACCTCCACTACATATACAGCTTTGTCTTATAAAGAACATTGTTAAAGCAATAGATAGAACTGGACCTGGAATTATATACTTAAGAAAAAAAATCCCAAGGATCAGTGATGCAAAGCTCAAAGAGGGAATCTTTGTTGGACCTTAAATAAGAGAACTAATTCAAGATGATAACTGCAATGGTCAGTTGAACAAAGATGAAAAAGTTGGATGGGGGTCTTTCAAGGGTATTTGCCTGAACTTCTTAGAGAAACATAAGGCAGGTAACTACAAAGAAATAGTGGATGCTCTCTTAAAATCTGACAAGGCATTGGGATTTAACATAGCTTTGAAAATAGATTTCTTGGATTCATTAACACCAAATTTTGGAGAAATCAGTGACAAACAAGGCGAAAAATTTCATCACGATATTTCTGGCATGGAAAAGCGGAACCAGGGCAAGTGGAGTCCAAGTATGCTTGCTGACAATTGTTGGACCCACAAGATGGATGTTTGTGAGTCAAAATACAGCAGAAAATGTCTAATAAATTGAAAATTGATACATAGACACCGGAATCAAACCCGGAATCTTTGGCTTAGCATACTAATCCTCTTCCACTGATCTCTGTAACTATAATCTTTAACTCTCCATACTTCGCCTTTCATATATACTTAATTATATAGCGCGTTTTTCTTTCATATACGTTTTAAATGAACATAATATTGTAAAATTTAAGTGGTGTCACTCAAAATCCTTGTGTGATAGAGAAATTCTAAAAATATATTTGAATTCAGCACAAAAAAATACTATTAGATTTGCCTATTTTCATTTTTGGGACAAAAAATAGCCCAAGTAAAATTTTGTTGACCATTAATAATTAGACGTTTAAATTTCTATTTGACCAATCAGAGTGACATTTGAAATTTTTGGATGTCAAAGCCTTTCCTGGAATACAGATTGGAGAATTACAATTTGGAGCTTATATAAATTAAAAATAAAAGTTTATGTTATGCCAAACTACAAGAAATATTGGTTTTAGGAATGGCCATGCCAATGATCAAGCAGTTTAAGGTATAATTATTTTGTGACCTGGCGGTCTAGGTGTAAGGTGTTGGACTTCTGTGCTGGAGGTCCGGGGTTCAATCCTCGATCTCAGCATAGACTTATCTGATTGCCAAACTCTTCCTTCACCTCTGACAAGACGTGTATCAATCACAATTTGTGAATGGGTGGAAGGCCAGGCCATGGTTCGGATTCCACGTTAAACTGTAGGTCCTCCATTTCATCTCACAATCGGCCTACCAACACATTAGCATAAGTGTGTAGAACCCGAACGGGCAGTAAAATGTGGTGTTAATAATAATAATAATCTAAGTTATAAGGATCACATTATATATAGACCTAAAATTTAAAACACTTCTTGTGTACTAGTTCTCAGGTTCCCTTGAATACATATTCCAAGTTTTCATTTTCTATGTTTTTTGTTTTGTCACTATCCATACTTATCACATGGTATAAACTAGCTTCGAATTGGTTAATCATACATACCATAAACCTAAAATATAATACGCATGAACTTCACACACTAAGGTTTCTTTAAGTACAAAAGTATTTACCAAATTGAAAGCCTCTGATTTATCTTTTATATTATTATTATTATTGTTATTAGAAAAGCCTTCAAGCTTGCAAAAGTAAATAAATGGTACGTTGTACCTACAGTCTTTCTCTTCACCAAAGAGCATAAATAAAATAATATACATTGTTAGAGAAACATTGAGAAAAAAGGAACTTCTCTCTCCACAAAAGAGCACCACAATCAATTTCGTATTTCAAAGTAATCCATAAATAATATATATGTTTGCTTATAACTTAAAAAACTATTGGTTTTATAAAAATGTATACCAAATTAAAGTATTTTTAACTTTATTTATATTACAACTTTAAAATGATAAAGTTATTTTGTATCTCAAATTGGTATGGAGATATGATCAAAATTTGAAATTTCTTTGTATGTATAATAACCTAAAAGTAATTTTTATGGAAAAATGAAATGTTCCATTTTGGTTGTTGTGTTAAACAATATGGATTCAAAATTTAGTCAAAATCTTTAGAGCAGACTTTTAGAAAACCTATTTTTTCTCTTGTTGGCCTTCAGTAAACCCTTAAATTTAGGGTTAGCTATCTAATTCCAAAAACCTCTCAGAGGGACCTAATAAAAACCCTGTATACCAAGTCTTAGCCTGATTGGTACCAGTAAAATGGTTTCGTCTCTAATCAGAGATACAGATAGATGAACGGCATCGCAAAAAACACTTTGTTTCATGGGGTCATGAAACATTAGCACCTTCCAACTGGGGTAAACATGACCAGAATCTTTAAAAAAATATTTGTGTGTTCATCTTAGCTAATCCATTAGTTGATTGAAGTCATTTGCTGTATATAATATTATGTTGGATGATATAAAACCAGAAAATAATTAGAAGCACTGATAATAAAAAAATGTTTAGTCCAAATATATTAAGGTTAAATAAAACATGAGAAATTTAGTCAATATTGGGGTAAACTTGACTATTGTTTCCAAGTGTGGTAAGCTTGACCACTCCTTTATTAATTCATCCTCATTAATTTTTTGTTGGTGTTTGCTGGTAGCCCTGTTAAGAAGAGTGATAGTCTTTTGTTTTGGCTGGTTTTAGTATGATTCAGTGATATTTTTAGAATAGCTCTATATGGGAAATTTACCCTTGTTCTGCTGAAAACTAAAAGGTATATTTTAAATTATTTTCAAGTTTACATAAGTATGATTCAAGAATAGTAATGCAAATCAAATCATTAAAATTAGGCATATATCTACAAGACCAATTTAATAATTTGTAGGTTAAGGAAACTTGTTTATAACTATTGTGATATTACAGCGAGAATTGTCAAATATACAACAGTCTAACTCGGTACAAGGCGAAGTCTATTCTGTCAATACATGTTGCAGACATAAGACATTACAATACGCAGCCACAGATAACAAGTCCTTGGGGTAACACCTCTGACGCTCAACTTGTTACTGGATAGATAATATAGTTCCTTACATAGCTGCAGGGCGCTATTATCACATCTCCCCTCTAAAGATCAAGATGGCTTAAAGATTTCCTGAACCGTTGACTTCTTCGAGCGGGATTGGATGAATTGGGAGAAGAACCAACAAGTTTAAGTACTTCAATTGCCACCTCTGAAGACGTTGGATGAACTGGTAGAATTGATGATCCCAGAAAAAGTAAACTAATTTTTAAAAGGGGATGTGGGTGTGGTAGGGGGTTAAGTATCCTGACAGTTTAGTAAATTTTAGCAAAATCTGTGTTACTATCATGATGTGTGTTTCTGCTGGTGGAGTTATACTTCCTCCTTAAGTAGTCTACAAGTATTCACATATGTGGGATTCTTGGAGATTAGGTGGTCCTAAAGAAAATCCTTTTTGCATAGAGAAATGTTGTCAACGTGGTTCTTGATATATTCGTTCAAATCATGGCTGGTTTGACATGACTTGTTTTACAGATTTTCTTAAAACAAATTTCTGGCCCAAAGGCTTTGGTAGGAGATAATCTCTCTTACTTCACTCAGGAAGTGTTATCTCTGTGTAAGAAGCATGACATACATTTCATATATTTGCCTCCTAATGCCACACACCTGTGTCAACCATTAGGTGTGAGTTTTTTTTGGGCCCATGAACAAATCATGGCGAGGAATAATTCAAGCATGGAAGAAAATAAATAAAAAATGTTATGCTGTAGATAAATCAATCTTCCCATCACTCATTAAGAAGCTACTTGAGGAAATGGCACCAAACATATAATCTAATATAAAAAGTGGATTTGCAGCTTGTGGTATAAGCCCATTGCATAAGGAAAGGCTCTTAATAAAGGTCCCAAATGAGTTGATCATAATCCAATCTCAAATTGAGGAACCTAGATCTGCAAATGATGTATCAAATGCTCTTCTTACATATTTGCAAAACCAGTGAACCTTATTCAAGAGGTTCTACATAAAAAAAAAAATGTTGTGCCAGGCCGTTCTCTGGCTTGCGGCGACACCCCAGAAAAAACTGTAATCTGAGCCAAACCACATCAAAAGGGGGGTGGGGGGTAAGGGAAAGGTAAATTTGAAACTGATGGGGTGATTTCAGATTCAGAAACAAGAGACTTTGAAACATGGGGCTGAATGAGTATTACAGATCAGAATGAATTTACACTAGAAGGGGGCTTGAAATAATATCCGGGCGTTGCGTGGTCATCAAGTATGTAGGTAAAAAAACAATAAAGCATAATGTTGGCCAAATTTTAGACACTTCACCAGATGGACTAAAAGATAAATTTAAAAAAAATGAGACTGATATCATTGGGTTTATTTGGCCAGCTAAAGATGACATTGATGTTGTTAGGATTTTAACGGAGCCCACAATTGATCGAAGGACAGTTTGTATGAAATTTGCTATACATTTTGATGGAATTTATATCCAATAATATTACGGACAAGGTTTATGATTTTTTTTTACTTTTAGAAACATAATTTATGATAAACTTTTTTATAGATAGTTTTTAAAATTCAACTTTTCTTCTTTTATTTAAGCATTTACACAATTATTGTGCTTTATATTATACTTTATGTTGTCCTCATAGATAATTGTTAAAAAAATAAAATAATACCACCTTATTAAAAAAAGATACATACAAAAATAAAATAAAATAATTAGCACACAATCTTATTCTTATAATCTGTATCTATATATTTTCAGCTTATGTAGAATTTGAAGTTTTCATTGTTTTTAAGTTATTAACCAAATAAGTTAAAAACTGGTCAAGTTTACCCCAGCTAATGGCATTTATCAAAATATTGAATTAGATTTTTTTACTGATCACATACAAGTTTCTTTCTTCGAGGGGCTAAGAGAAAGTAAAAAAAAACAAGAATTACACCTTTGTATTTATTAAAATAAGCATAAAAAGTGTCATATTTGTAGGTTTTGGCAACCTGAACTGGTAGTTAGGCGGTCTAAGGAAATTTATGAACATGGGTAAAAAGAAAAAGGCCTGAGGTGACCGACCACCTTCAGGTTTTACTATGCGGAGTTTGTTGGTCTTGACACTATAACGTTTAGGCCTACTCACAAAATATATATTCTATTTTATATATCTTTCCATAGCTACTCTAGAGGGGTATTATCAATTTAAAATGGTATATAGAATGACAGAAATAAATTATACTGGCCTAGAAACCCTTTATTTTTTCCTATTGATTTTATGGAAAATCAAACCAAACAATTATTTTTAATATTTTTATCTAATACTGACATTTCTTCTCCGATTTCTCCTTGGGCTTTAAGTTGATAATTTATTTTACCTTGATGATCCAAGTTAAATAGAAAACAAAAATAATAGTCTATACTAAGTCCTAATAAAACAGTTTTAACGACATTGCCTACTTGGAGATTTTGAAGCTATTTTGCAAAGCACACTGCATCTTAACTTGATGCACCTAACCATTCTAAGCACAAAGTTTATCACACCTATACACCAATATATGAAATAGAAAGAGATGCAAGAAAATGAGCCGTTCATCTTGCGAGGGTTCTTATTAATCTACTGACAACACTTCCCCTCTTCCTCTGATGAGTTTGCACATTCATGATACTATTTGCACTTTGTAAACATTGTATTCTTTAAATTGAAAAATTACACCTGAACAGAGGAATCAAACCTGGGACCTATGGTTCACTATGCCAATGCTTTAACCACTGAGTTATCCAGGAACTTTCTCGTTCCCAGGGTCATAATTCACTTATAGTTTATGGTAGAGTTTGTGATGAATGTGCAAACATTGTTAGCTACACATCAGTGATCAATTAAGATCACAAGCTATCGGAAAACGCGGCCATCCTCGACTCTGATTAAATAAATGTGATATTTAGATGTGGCTATAACCGTATTTATCAAATATAATAGCTTTGCTATTCAACCCATTATTTTAAACATTGATTTGCTTTTTGAAATAACATTTTTTTATTTTTCTATTCTAGATAGTCATATACTACTACAAACTTTTTAATCTACATCCTGGCAGTAAGTCTCTGCATGTCATTTTTGTGTCCAAGCCAAATAGCCTAAAGTGTACATAATTTATAAAAACTAAAACATAAATGTCAAAATAAAGATATAATCTATAGATGTGCCAACTTTGATTTAAAGTCATCTTAGAAAATAAAAAAAATAGTTCCTTAAAAAAGTTGAAAAACAGCATCGCAGTTCAACAACAGCATAAATGAAATAATATACTTTTAAAATACATATTGGTTTCTCAATTTAGCTGCCCATTTCGATTTTATACCACATCAAGCTTTTTTTTTTTCTGATTGAGTGCGAAATTTTGGGCATCCTCTATTTTGGAATCAATTATAAAATTTTAACCCGCCTCGGTGGCGTAGTTGGCTAACGCGCTTGTCGCGTTGAGCTCGACTGCTGAGCATGGGGAGATCGAGGTTCAAATCTTGGTTGGGTGAACTGGGGTGGTTTTTCCTAAATGGTTTTCCACTCTCCCTCCACGCAAATGCGGGTTCACTTCCTCTAATTCACCCTTCCTAATTCCTAGTCCATTAGTGTAATTAGTACTTAAAGCGTATAACCCAAACGGGTAGTAAGACGCGGTGCTAAATATTATTATTATAAAATTTTAAATATTTTTTGATTATTTGGGGTGGTCTTTGTAGCTATGTGCAAATATGTCAATTTTATACCGCAACAAAAAGGGTTTTTACGATAGGTTTTGAAACTTCATGGTCCCCACTTCCATGCTATCCCATTTAACTGACTTGTTTTAAAACTAAAAACTTTCAAGCTATCCTGGTTATTTGTGGCTATCCTCCTTCATGTAAGTAAATATTGCAATTTTCTACCACCATACAGAAATTGTTTAATTATACTAACTTTAGGAATCTTTGTATAGGATTATGAACCCTTTCAATTTTCCAATTCTTAGTTTTGAAATCTAAATTTTTTAAAGAGTGTTTGAAGTGTTAAAGGTGGCTTTTATACCTGCCTGACAAATTTCTATCTTCTACCACATTGAGAAGTAGTTTTGTTTTATAATCTTATAAGGACTTAAAACCCCCCCTTCCTCAACCCCACTTCGCAAAGCCCCATTTAGAAAATTCAAATATTCAACAAAATTTGTGTACCCTCGCCCTTCCCTTATAGATTTATTCTATATTGATACCCCCTCTATTTGCCTTCCAAATTTCAGATTTATAGGATATTTAGAGGGGTTTGAAAAATTAATGCATAAGGAAGAACACAACCTTTCCTTTACTTATAATATACATCAGCGTTTTTTATGGCAGATATATTAAGATGCTGAAAATATAGTTCCTTACAATTTAAAGTGCTATAAGATGTTCTTGAATATACATAGAATAAAATAAAAATAAATTGTGTCGTTGAATATATTTTTATCAATACATTTACAAAATGGGAGCTTGTGCATAGAGTGTAGTTTATATTTTATATTTCCTTTAAATTGCACTATTGGATGGTTTGAAATGCCAGGGTCCTTCTTTTAAAAAGTCTTTCTTTTTTTAATTTTAGGCCTCTCATTCCCCAGAGCTTCATTTTGAAATTTCTCAATTCTAGATTTTTCTAGTTATATGAGGCAATCACACTCCCTTCCTGCCAAGCAAAATTTCATTTTTATAGGCCCAGGGGTTAAAGAAATACTCTTATAAGCGAGTCAGACAACTTTCTACCCCACCCCACCCTCCTAGGGAATGAAATTTGAATAACCCTCACAAAAATCTTCATCAATTCTAGAAAGGAACCTTCATTTTTTATTTCAAGGCTCGTCAGCTGGGTCAAAAGATATAGCCTAGTAGTGAATTTTGAAAACCTTCTAACACCTTTTCTTTCACCCCTTTGTGGTCAAATTTAGCAAAACCCCATCTTAGTTATTGTGTAGGGTCTAAGAGAAACCTTCACACAAAATTTCAAATTTCTAGACAAAGGTTAAATATGGTGATAAGTAGGGCTAGGATTTTGATAACCTAAAATGCATTTATGCCCCACAACATAAAAAAATGCTCTTTAGACTAAAAAAAAATGACCAAAAAATATTTGATTTCCTTATTAAAACAAATAAACTAAAACAAAACCTTAAAATGTAATTTAACATTTCGTTTCTGTGCCAAACTTAAAGTTTTTATTTTGTCACCAAAAAATATTCCATATAAAATAAAACAAGGAAAAGACATAAAAATTCAACTTGCCGTTTCTGACAGTTTATTCTTATATGGGAAACTTAAGAGTTTTTATTCAACAGTCCAGAATTGCAATGCACAACAAAAATCATGTGCCGATTTTAGAAAAAGAATGATTTTCTTTTATCTGCTAGCAATGCTTTAAACATAGAGAAGCAACTTTAAACTTCTACTGATACAACAGGAGCATACTTGAAATAAACTACGCTGCTTTGTCAAAATCTCCTGAAATTTGACCAGGGGAGAAGTTTTTCACTGATAGCACATCTGCATTTAAGCACAGTATTTCATATGCTTCATTTTTTTTTAAACCTGCTCAATTTTCTTTTACACAGCCTTTCCCACTTTTCCAGTCACAATATTTAGGTCATTCACAACTTTCTTTATCAAATCTATTTGATCCATTAATAGCACTGCTGACTTCTCCAAGGAAGTAATGGCACTAGACAGAAATCCAAAATTCGACTTTAGGTAGGAAAACTTACCTGCAAGTTCAGGATCAGAAAGAAGTCCCTGTGCAACTTTAATTGAGGTCACTTCATTGCTGTGAAATGAGTCAATTATCTTTTTCACAACTTGGAAGTTCTCACAGTAATAATTGCATACTTCAATACAAGTCCCTCATCTGGTTAAAATGGAAGCCGGCGGCAAGGGAACGTTTGGGGCCTCTGACTTGAATGATGCCACTCGAGATGGTGCTCTCAAAATAACTTTTTTCATGTACTCAATAAACTGGTCAACTTTGAATTGCCCTTGCATCTCTTTAGAAATTCTGTGACAGGCATATGTTAGATATGTTAGGTGCACCATTTTTTAGTACAGCACTTTTAGAGCATTATCAGCCTTTATAATGTATGGTGCAGCATCAATCACGAGGAGGAGGACATTGTTGTGTTGGATGCCATCTGTCCATATTAATCTCAAGGACCTATCAAAGAGGGTGCTTACTGTGGAAAAATTAACTTTTTCTAAATGTTCACAATTGATGAGAAAATGTTCACCTTCTCCCATTGTACCTACCACTACTTAATCTACATATTGTCATAGAGAGTCAGTTGTTTCATCCATAGACACCATATTTTCTTTCCTGCTACTTTTTCTTGTATCTTTTTCATGGTGTGTTCATAGCAACTACAGACATAATTTTTTCTTTATGTGGAGGAGTCTGCCAAATATTTCCTCGTGTGATTTTCTAAAAAGCCATGCAATCTCATATTGTTAATTTTGCTCAAGGGAATATTGGTACAAATGAAGGCTTCGCTCAGTTTTTCGTAAAATGCAGAATGTGCTGGTTTGGCCAAGAAGAATTTGCTGTAGTTTTTTCTCATCATGGAATCGCTGAAGAACTCATTTGTGTTTTTGTCTCTTGACATGCTGCTATACAATAAATTTCTTTTCTGCGGCAATGCTCACGTAATAGAGTTCCCCAGACAAATTCTAAATGTCAGAAATAAGCGGTTATATAACTGCTGTTTATGACCAAAAATGGTGGCTGACGTATATTTTGGAGAAGAACAAATAAGATGATGAATTAAAAGTAACATTTCTACATCCTGCTGGACCTTCATCATTTTAATATTCAAGGAAGCCAGATGTATTGTGGATATTGTTGAAGGATGTTATTTGCAAAGTCGATCCTACCACTCCTACTGGAAGGATTTATTTAATAACCCCTGATGAGAATGAAAAGTACATAGGCTGTCAACCAACTCTTAACTAACATTTGACTAAGTATAAAGTGTTAGAACTACTTGCAATAATTAATTCAATGGAGCTCATGAAATCAATATACCTTTTGTAAAACTGGACTTCACTAAGTACATAAAGGCTAATGTTCTTTAGAGATCCACATTGTTTTAAAATAATTTTAACTATGAACCCATTATCCTCCCACTTTTAAATTTTGACAATCACTTAACATAAGTACAGACTATGCACAGCATTTTTTGATGACACACCTTTTCAGAAAATCCAAATAGAAATTTTGATTTTGAGTTTTGAATTTTTTTGTTGTGACAATGTATGTTGTGCTACATGTTATTGAAAAAGGCGTGAAAAACTGAGTAAAATGACACCACTCCCATCTCTCTAGCTTAATTCGGAGAGCTGCTATGACATTTAGAAAGTAAACCAGCAGTATGTTTTGTGCCAGTTTTTGAAAACCTTACATAGCCATATTTTGAAAACCGTTTGAAATATTTTTTAATAAAAATTAGTATTTTTTATTAGTCCCCATACAAATTATCTATATACCAAATTCTATCAAAAACCGAGACAGTCAGGTAAAATGTGTGAGTTGATTTGACATGGAATGACTCACTTCTGATATTTTCCTTGATATATCAGTAGTTAGAGCATTAGCATATCAAGCCATATGTCCCAGGTTCGATCCCCATGTCCAGGTGTTATTTTTCAATTTAAAGAATATGATATTTAGATGTGGCTATAACTGTAATTATTAAATATAATGGTTTTGCTATTTAATCCATCAAGATACGTGCATTATTACAGTTGTCATTGTACAATTGGCAGCATAAAGCCTTGCCTAGTTGAAGGTGGCTGCGTTATCTGATAGTTCATGATCTTAATTCATCACACAGATGTAGCTAACGATTTAACTTCAGTTTCAACATTTTGAGTTTTAACTCATAGGTGTCCAACAACCTGAAACACCTGGAAATCAGGGAATTTGATCAAATTTCAGGAATTTTCACATATTCACTAAAATAATAGGCCTAAGCTATTTTCATTCACAATAACCAATTATAAAAATAACATTTTTATTCCAGTTAATACTCACTGAGAATTTCTTTTAGTACAGTTGTCTATGTTGAGTATACTAATCCCAACTCTACAAGTCAACATGGGATTTTCATCTCAACTTTCCACCTCTCTATTGCCTGTCTTCAGCCAAAGTTGAGTCATTAGTTCATTATCTTGTGTAAGGCAATCTTTTAATGTATAAATATTATCTAACTGAAATCTAACTTAGATCGCATGATCCAATAGCCCATTGCTTTAGGCTGACATCATGTAACCCCTTCATAGAGTGTAACGATTTTAAAATGTGTGTGTGTGTCTAAAAATACTACACTAAGTTGCGATTTTAATACAATAATGTGTATAATATAGTGATTGCAAAAGTTGTAAAATGGCTCTGGAAAACCTGGAAAAGTCAGGTTATTTTAAAATATAGTTTGGCTGGACACACTGCATATTTAACTGAAACAATCTTGTTTGGCTTACAGGTTCTCCATGATTGCACCAAGGCTCGCCGAGAGGTGGATCTACACTGGAGAGCCAGTGGCTGTCGCCACATTGTAAACGTTGTGGATGTTTACGAGAACACATACCGTGGAAACAAGTGTCTTCTTGTTGTTATGGAGTGGTAAAAACCTTTCATCTTCATCTCTTTATCATTTTGAACTATCTACTGTTTTTAAATAACAAAAATGTTTTTGTTTGACAGCATGGAAGGAGGGGAATTGTTTCAAAGAATTCAAGACAAGCAAGATGGTGCATTTACAGAAAGAGGTAACTTTGTGCTAAATATTTATTCTTTGAATTACAGTAGTTTGTAGGCATACTAATATGTAAGATATAATATAACTACTTTTAAATTGGGCTATTTTATACTTTTATAAGTTTCTTTGACTTAAGTTGGTTTGACTCACATTGATGGTGGCATACCTTAACGTGGCATTTTTGTGTTATACTGGATTGTCAGTGACTGGTAGATCGAAGCTCGAATCCCAGTTGGGTATAATTAGAAAGTTTTTTCTTAACAATATCCCACATTCCCTTCACACAAGTGTGGGTTCATTTCTTATAACATTCTACCTTCCTTCATACTTAAACCATTAATAAAGCCATACAAAAGGTGAGATTTTTAGGAGAAAAGTGTTGTTATTTAAAAAAAAGCTCTTATTATATGTTGAAAGCAATATTATTTACACAAATAGGAGTCAAATTAGTATTCATTATAAAAAAGTATAAAACTATCTACTTTTTTGTTCATATTTTATATTTAACTATTTATTAACTTTCGGAGAAAAACCAAATATAAATACACACAAAACATTTCACGCTTATTAATGTCAAACTTGAAATCCCAATATCATTACCTTCAAGTTGTACATATAGCAATATCGAAATAATCGATTATAAATTTATTTTTAGATAGACCAAACAATAATAACACCAAAACAGTTCATATAAGAATAAACTAATATTAAAATAAAGAGAAGGGAATAAAAATAAATACGATATAATTTTGCCAAACATGACCGCCTGTAGCAAGGTTCATCCATCTATATTATGTTCTTGCTTGGACCTAGCGTGTAATCTTTTAAACGCTAAAAACAAAGAATCAATAAATCAACATTTAATTATCTTATGTTTAAAAGTAGAAATCTTGATTTTTAATGTTAGCCTCAAAATAAAGTTTAAATATCCTGTGAGCCGTTTTATGCCTTTATAATTCATACAAATGGCAGCCCTGGCATAGTGCTATCGCCAGTGTTAACCACTTTTAAATTATATTGTTTGACATGGTATTTGCCAAATTACGGCGAAATTGGATTTATTTAAAGAAAAAAAACCTTAAATTTGTATTATTTACCAGAAAACAGTAGAATTCATGTACAAAACTTGCGTTATCTTTAATACAAATTTTGCATGTCCCCTACCCATTAGCCTTCACAAGTACTAAGACACAGTGAAAAAAAGATAAAATTTGGTTTTGAAATTAACTCTCCCTTTATTTTTAAACAATAGTCCTGATGATTTTAACTGGCCCTAACTTTTTTAAACTATTCAATTCTATTATTATTTACATTTTGTAGGAATCGTGATTTATATAAAATAATGTGTTGTTAACCCTTTGAGTGCCAAGAGAAATGACAATAAGAGGTGCTAAAAGTAACAAGCTATTTTTTTGAAATATAGAAGATTCTATTCAAATTTTTATAACTTTGTAGGCTTTGATAAAATTGCATTCAAATTTTAACATGAACTAGCTAACTTTTCTATCAGATTATTTAATTACACTTAGCCTTTTTTATAATTATAGTATAATAAAAAATCATTGGCAAAACTATTTTATACTTTATTTATATTTGTTTTATTTAACATTAATTTTTAATCTTTGAAAATTTAAATATCCCAAAATAGCGTAAATCAGTGAAAATACCATAAAAAATTGAGCAAATAACAAAATTAGCAAAACAAAAAGACTTTAGGTTTGATTTTAAAATTGGGTTATGCATAGCAGCAACAATTTCACTGAAAAACATAGCACTTCAGTAATATAGCACACATATAGTTTACAAAATTTTATGAATTTAGAAATAGCTTATTTTATGTAATTTGCTTTAAATTATTTTACACAATATATTGGAATCATTTGGCAAAAATATAGGCTTAATAAAGTAGGGGGAAAATATTGATAAAAATTTAGCAAGAAATTTATGAGTAGGAACACATTTAGGATGTAGTCCTTTCTCACATTTCACACACACAGTTCTTGAATGTATTATACGTTTTTGTGTCGAACACTCCTTGCATAAATGTAATTTTTTTAGTGGAAGATTCTTGACACCATATACATGAGAAGGGCCTGGTGCATTATTATCATCATCATTCTCTGGTGTATCCCTCGCCTCATACCACTCTCTAGAAAGGTCTCTTTGATGGAGCTATTGAAGTCTAAATGTGACATTGCTTTTACCCCAGTAGGAATATTTTCCTTGTAAAGAATGTAGGCATTCAACAACATTCTAGATATTACATTGAATACCACTTATTTCATTTACCTCAATGTTCTTCTTTCATTTAGATACTGGTAAAGCATCATATCTCAGGTATCAATAATTCCCCCCCATACATTTAAAAAAATCTAATATCATGTGTGTTTGGATACTGATGGCTGGTTTCTTTTTGGTACAGTCTGTGACAGTGGCTGGTTTCTTTTTGGTACAGTCTGTGACGCAGTGGCTTTTGAAGCAGACTTAGAAGCAGTACCTGTTTTTTCTGAGATTTTTTCCCCCCTTGAAGCCACACACTAAATGAAACCTATTCCTGAAAAACTTCATTTAACCCACCTTGAATTTTTGAAGAATTTGAAGAGGGATACATTTCCTGTTCCTACATATTGTGTCTGTGATACATATGCCAACAGAATATAGGTGCTTTGCTAAAGGAACCGATGTGAAAAAGTTATCACAAAATAAATGATACCCTTTGTTTACATAATTTCCGACTGTAAGCAATTTCATTACAACTGTGTTTGTTTTATCTGATCTCTGTCAATGTTACTTCTTGCACCAAGGTAAGGATAAAAACCAAGACAGTAGTTGACTACAGAATGAAATATCATCCAGAATTTGATTCCCCAACGATTATGGTGTTTGTTAGGTAAGTACTGCCATAATTGTGTGTGACATTTTGTACCCAATAAACTCTCATCAATGCTCAACTGCTGGTGGGGGGTGTAGTAATGTCTGAAAAATCTGTTGGCGTGATAATTTATAGGTTGGAATTTGGCACATGGATTGTATAATAGGTTTCGGGGGGAGCATATTTGCAATTGTCTAAGAGATGAAAAAATTTGAGTTCAAACTGGAATTTATTTCGAGGGAACATGTGTCTGAACCATGGAGTTGACAGAGATGCTTTGTTTGACCAGTAACTATAAATGGTTGGTTTATGAACTATACCCATGTTCAGGATGCAAGCTATAAAAGCTTTGATTTCTTCTATAGTTGTAGGTAACCACTTGTTAGCTCTGGAATTTGGAGATAAGTTTCTGTGTGACTGAAGATATTGTTGGGCATATCTGTTTGTTTCGGTGACCATAAATTTAGCAGGGCTATAGTAAAATAAAGTCTAAAATATTGTCTTGGAATCAGAAGGGGGAGCATGCTTCAAACCTGGTATTTTCGCATAAATATGTTGAGGCTGTGGTGGATTATTCTGATCTTCAATATTTCTTTCATCTCAATCAGAATCACTTGTATTGACACTCATGTTCATCTTCACTATTTATAAATTCAGAAACACTGCTTTCAGAATCCCTAACTAATTGATCACTTTCGCTGTGTCTTGAATCACAGCTTTCCTCTTAGCAGCCATGTTGCCAAAGATAAAAGTCATAAAGTCAGAAAATAATACTTTTCATGTTCGATAAATATCAAAACTCAAGGTGCAAAGACAAATAAAAGTAGTTTGAACATTCGAGAATGCAGTGTAAATAAAATCTAACCTATCTGTTGACTTAATACTGAACTAAGATCTCGAAAATATCGGATTGCTGTGAGCAGATATATTGCGCATTGCTCTAAGCAACAGTGGCACTCAAAGGGTTAAGATCAGCTCTATAATATATATTTATGTAATCTTCAACAAATTTTGTATACACATTTTATTTAGATAGTCAAAGAAATGCACAAGTTTAAAGAAATTTAAAGTTTCAAAAGGCTTATTATTTAAAAATTTTACTAACCCTACAGAAAGATACATTTAAAGCTATTTTAAAAGCTATTATTATTGCTTGAAGAAAATTTCATAAATTCAGCAGATTTATTAATAAACTACTTAAGTATCCTTTACCGATAAAAACTTACACACAAATTCACACACACACATGCCAAGTTGATTTTTGTTTCTGTTTGACATGTACATTTACAAGTATTTTGTCATTGATGTTCCAACTATATTTTTATAAGCTTGAAACGTATAATTTAAAGAATGGCTTGTTAATTCTCGCTATATTTCTTTGATTCTAAGATGCCATCGATTTCAAGATGCACCTTAATTTTTTAATTCCACAAAAAAAGCTTTGATTCCAAGAAAAGAAAATATAATAGCTAAAATACTTTATTTTTAAGAACTATTTTTATTATAGAAGTAAATTTACTAACAACATTAGTATCTTTATTTATCAGTAATGTTAATCTCACTCCCTTCTGAATCAATATCAGTCTGATTATTCTGAGCCATCAAGAACATTGGTCTAAAAAGAACTGCGATTCTAAGAAACACCTCGTTTTTGAAACGTTCAAAAGGGGGAGGGGGGAAGTGTGTGTGTGTGTGTATTAGAATCAAAGAAATAAGGTAATAGTGTTTATATAGTATTGTTTTCACATATGTAATACTTCTCTCATACTGCACTTGATGCTAATGTTAGAGTTTGGCTAATCATATATACACCTTATGTTAAATGTTACACTTTTCAAGTAACTATATTGAATAATATAAATAACCAAAACATTTATAAAAGTCTTGGGACTAATTTGTTTTATATATGGTTTGACTGTTTACTCTTGAGTAGAGTGAAACAAGCACTTTATTTTAGGTGTGAAAGAAAAATATGCTGTAATCTTAACATTCTTGCAAAAAGGTTGTCAAGTAAAAACAGGCATAAAAAACAAAGAACTAAACAAAATGTTAATCCTTAGTTCTTTAAAACTTAAAAAAAACTTGTTAAATTTGTTCTTCCTCCACAGCCCACCCTAGTAAACATTAAGCCCACCATGAGTGAAGATAACAAAAAGTTGTTGCTTTCGATTCCGATATCGGAGTGTGAATACTAATATCATTAAAAGTATCTGAAAATGTATTGAATACAAAAATATTAGTATCGAAAGTAAAATATTGATTTTATTAAAGTATTGATACTTTTTTATTATCCTTATTCCATCTTGTACAATATCCAATGACGAAGCGTAATGATTAGGGATGGTCTGGCACCCAAAATTTTGGGCAATAAATATGGCATCTAAAAATCTTGGAATGTCGGGCGAGTATTTTCTTTGTCCGTATTTCGATCAGGCATCTCAAGAACTTGGTAAGTATATAATACCATGTTAGTACCAACCTCTAATTCAAACTTAGAATAAAATAGTGATCAACTGATAATCAGAGTTGAAGTATTTTCCTCTTTAGGTCAGATAATCGCGACTCACTTGTAAATATTTAGGCATAGATTGTTGGAAGCTTTTTTTATGTCTAAATTTATACTTCTGGTTTCATAATATCAAGTCGCATTGTCTTGGACGAGTATTTATTTTTATCAAAGGTTTCAAAATGTTGGTTGGTTTAAGTTTTGGATTAGGTAAAATTTTGATTTAATAAAACTTAAGCTTAAAATATAAACCCTATAGTAAAAATATTTCATTTTAAAAACAAAGATCATTTGAAATAAAATTGACAATGGTCAAAACGACCAGTTACCGTCCTTTAATATAGGCAGTAAACCCTTGTCCTTTAGGTGTTAACATATCCAAAAATCTTTGAATTTTCATATCTATAATGTTTGGGGTGCCGATTACTACATCTCCAATATTGTATAATAATGATGATTATAAGATAGTCATTATTATACAAATAGCCCTATTGATAGGCTGTGAATTAAATGTGTGGCTAATCTAGTCTCATTTACTGGTAAGTAAGACGTTGGGGCTAAAATCCCAACTGAGAGTACTGATATAGTTTTTCTCTAAATGGTGTTTCAATGTCCCTCCACACAAATGAGGGTATATTTCTTTTAAATTTTATCTTCCTCATTCCTAACCCATTAGCATAATTAAAGTGCTAAAGGCCTGGCTGAGAAGTTAGAAAACAAAAACAATAAAATATCATCAGAAATCCTTTAACTTTCACTTGAGCCTCCCACAATCAACAACCACTGTTTGTAAACTTTTGATTCTTGCTGCTAATACTGATACTTTTGGAACTGATGTATGAGTTTTAGAAAACCTTTGTCATATTAAAGATGTAAACAAAGTGAATTTAAAATAGAATTCGAGTTTAGTGCTAGTTGCCATTCAAAAGGAATACTGTTGCAATTCACTTGTTCTGTAATATCAGAGCAACAAAGCATTATTAAAAATATAACAATCAAAAGAAAAGCTCTTAAAAATCTGGATTTTTTTTGTCAAAAAAACAAAACAAGCATTATGCTTAAACTTGTAATATATATATTTGAGGCTTAACAACATGTAGTCAGAAAAACTATTCTTGCAACTAATATTGTTATGATTCCTTTGCCTGCAGCTAATATACGAGAATGTTATTTTTACATAATAAATTTTCATACCTGAAACAAATATTTTAATTCAAACACATTGACATATTATATAAATTTTCTTTGAGTATCTTTACACCCAACTCAACAATTTTGGTGTAATTTTATGAATGCATTTATGCCAAAAAAACAAAATGTAAGTTATCATATACCTCTCGTTTATAAATAAAGTATATACTTTTTGATAGGTCTTAATCCTATATTTGCCTGAAAGATGGTTTGGTTCTTGATTTACAGAAGCTGCACAAATAATGAGAGAAATTTGTTTGGCTGTTAAATACTTACACAACATGGATATAGCTCACCGGGATCTTAAACCTGAAAATCTTTTATACACAATACCAGGTTAGTTTATTAATGGCATTTTAATTTCGATTCTATTTTTGAGTAAGTAATTTGTTATTATTATTATTAGCACCGCGTCTTACTACCCGTTCGGGTTATACACACTTACGCTAATGTGTAATGGTAGGGTGATTGTGAGATGAAATGGAGGACCTACAGTTTAACGTAGAATCCGAACCACGGTGGAGGCCTGGCATTCCCCACATGTCTTGTCAGAGGTGAAGGAAGGGTTTGGTAATCAGATAAATCTATGCCGGGACCGAGGATTGAACCCTGGATGCCAGCACATAAGTTTGACACCTTACCCCTAGACCGCCAGGTCACCAGTAATTTGTTAAACTGTTTTATGTGATAAATAATATAGTTAATATATTTACTGTGTGTGAACTTGAAATATATTTCTACCAGAAAATCTAATGATTCACTAGTTTACTGGGTTCTGGTATGAAAGGCTTGGTCTTATTTCCTGCCAGAATGCACTTAGCTTTTTTCCAAATTCTAACTTTCCGCTATCTCCAGTATGAGGTCTTGATAGCTAGCTTTCCAGTTTAAGATGGGATAGCCACAGTACAATTTTCATAGGGAGACACCTAGAAACGCTAGTCGATCTTCTTTCACATATTCATACGTCAAGTCATGGAATCTTCAAATGTCACTAATGAGAGGTATTATCAATACCTATAAAATAACAATAAAAATATTCCATGGTTAGATCACAAGCAAACTACACCTACTGAGCAACCACCACCTTTAGCAATGATAGTGCCACCATTTGTAGATAGAGGGTGTCACATGGTCAGAACCAAACCAAAATAGCACTTATTATATAGTCAAATGTTAAGAATACCGACTTAAAAAAAGTGTATATTATTTGAACTTTTCTTCCTATGTAAAGCAGACAGGACACCAGCATTTAAGCATCTTAATTTAATAAAAATAGAAACTAATTTGCCTTTATGGAAACTTTCTTGTGGATGCTGGATTAAATGTTAAAATTTAAAATTTCATGAAATATTATTACACATTTATGTAAACTAATAATTCTCTTTAATTCCTTCTTTCTTCTCCAGATCACACAGGCATTTTGAAGCTTACTGATTTTGGATTTGCAAAAGAAACTCTTTCAAAAGATACTTTGCAAACACCTTGTTACACTCCATATTATGTAGCTCCCGAAGTTCTAGGACCAGAGAAATATGACAAAAGCTGTGATGTTTGGTCACTGGGAGTCATCATGTATATTCTGTAAGTTTCTTAAATATGTTAAATATTGTTTTTTATAACTCTTAATCACTTTAAATTTAAGATGCATTAGAGGGTTTCCCCATTAATGGGTGGAACTAAGTGCTGTTCAACTCACCACACATAGTATGTATACAGAAGTAACACTTCATATGTTGGTACCAACATTCACACTAAATTTGAACAAACTTAGGGCTAAAAGATAATCATGATAAAATTAAAGTTTAAATGACCAAAAGTAATTAGGTAAATGCCATCAGATTTTATGGTTGGCCCCTACTACTGTTGTAGCTTGTTAAGAATGTAACCCTAGGCTAGATCATGTTTAAAAGTAAACGGGCGCACCTGGGCCTAGTAAGAAATTGTTAAGAACATCACAATAACACAAACCCTAGAATGAACTTTTGAATGTCAGTCACTGCTTGGCAGCACTGATATGGTTCCCAAAACTTGCTAAGCTGTAGCAGCTGCAGGGCGAATTTGCTAAGGATTTTTGAATCCATAAACCTACACTCTAAAAGATTACTGACTTTGTTCTCAATTAATTGTTAGAGAAAGCAGATCGATGGATCAAATTTCCAACAACTGGGCCTGAACTGAATGACACACAAAGTTGCAAGTATACTTTCAAATTCCTATAGTGATTGGTGTGCGAGAATGGATACTTTTAAAAATAAACAAACATTATAGATTTGCTGAGGGGTACATAAATATTAAGTACTACCTTTGTTTAAATGTACAGACTATCTGATACAGTAGCCAAAATGATGATTATATTCACTATGACCAGGAAGTGTTCATGATATTAGAATTTAGAGGAAAAGCACATTAAATTAAACACTATCACAGTTTAACTCTTTGATATGTATGAAATAAAGTGCATTGAGCAAAAACAATTAGTATTAAATAAAATGATAGAATATTAGAAAAATGGTAGAGCACAAATAAAAGTAAAAACATTAACAAATGTTTACACACATCAATATTTCAATGCTATTATAACATATTCCTCAGGAAGTAGTAGTAGACTGAACAGGATGTTGTCTTCAGTGATGAAAACTTCTCTGGTGGAGATGAAATTCTCTGAATGTTTCTCTATTACTCTATGGAAGGTAGCTGGTGCTGGTGTAGCCTCTGGGTTGAAATTAGCGAATATTTAGGTTGGATGGTTTTCTATACTTTGTGATCCATTGATTTGACAGTTCCAGGTTATAACCTCAACTTTGAGGACTGCTACACTGTCAAGGGGTTAAAATCATTTAACAAGACACAATGTAATATGCCTCAGTTCAACTCTTTTGTATGTTTTATGATTGTGGGTATAGGATCTCTACATGGCTCCTGACTCCTTAAAGAACCTACAAACGAGAGCAACAGCTTAACACAATACATTCAAAGGAAAGGGTCATAATAGAAAGTGTATTTGGACTTTTAAAAATCTGTTTTACTTTACTCGCAACACTGTCAGTATCAAATGAAAATATACCTAAAATAATAGTGTGTTGTGCAGTACTATACAACATCGCTATGATGATAATTTTCTGTATTAATGTATTGAAAAGGTTTCCTTGATAGACCTTGGGTATGAAAATGAAGATGATAACTATGATGTTAGGCGTAAAATGTAAGGGGAAATACACCAGTACATAGTGTAGTGAACCTATCTGAAATAAATACCTCTTTATAAGTAAATACTTTTTAGTAACTACTTAAGATTTTCTGGCAAATATATATAGTAAAAGTAAAGTCTTATGCACTTATAATTATATGTTTCTATCCATATTGTGTTCGTCCCCCTTTTATATGTTTTTATCCACCTTTCCGATACCTTCTTCCAAATATAATGCACTTATAATTAAGAAAGTGCTTTTACTTTAAAGATTTTACTTTACTTAAAAGTAAATACTTCTTAGTTTCAACACCTTTTTATTGGTTTGGCTCATTATTGAAAAAAGGTCATGGTGTGAATTAGATCTATGGTCATAGTTTCTTAGGTTTCCGCTGATAATTGAAAAGTTACTTTATATATAAAGTAGGATATAAGCTTTAGTGGGTCAAGTGAATAAAAAAGTACTAAAAAGTATTAAATTTTAAATAAAATATACACTTATAAGTAAATCTAATTAATTAATTTTAATTGAAAAAAAAGTGAACATTTTCTAGTAAATATTTGCTGGAAAAGCTTTAGTAGCTGCTTTTACCCATAAATATGTATCTACCTAATATAGGCACATGGCGGTGGCGTTTATGTTCGCCATTGCACAATACATCATTGCTGTATTCCTTATTTTCATGCACTAGTCAGTCGCGCTCAACTTTTCTTGTTCACACTACACTATTATTTGTGAATCCTCGCGGCACACTGAACATACAATTTGGCAACACTACAAGAGAACAGGGCATGCACATGCGCAAAGATATTTCTCTCATTTGAAAAAGAAATGTGTGTGTGTCCTCTATTTGTCCACAAATTGAGCTTTGTCTAGGAAATTACAATATTCTCATTAATTACTCAACTTTTTGATTGTAATCCATTAAAACTAGCTGAAAAATAAATATATTAAAGCTGACAGTTTTTCCTTATTAAAAAACTACTAAACTTACTTACTCTCAGACATTAAGAACTCAAAAGTTGATTGCCGTAGTTACAAAAGTACGCCATCTACCCCTATCTTGAGCTTTTTATATTCAGTCAACCCTATTTCTTTCAGGTATATTCTAATTTTATCCCCCATCTGCATCTAGGTCTTCCCAATGGTCTATCCCCATGTGGTTTACTTGTCAATACCTTTGACACAATTCTAAATTCTATTCACGCTGCATGTCCTGCCTGTTTTAATCAGTGAATTTTACTATCATAACAATGTCTTGTGATGGGTACAGAATATGTAACTCATCATGCAACCTCCTCCACAAGCCTCCATCCTCTTTGGACCAAATATCTTCTTAAGCACCTTGTTTTCAAACACCCTAAATTTCTTTTTGTCATGTAAGTTAAGAGACAGGCCATTTTTCTTAACCATATAAAACAACCAGTAAAACTATAGTTTTGTATATTCTTTATATATATTGAATTAAACTGAGTAAATTTTTTTTTAGTCAACAAAAGCATAACTTGGGAAATTTTGTGGACACCCACTGAATTTTGCAGTCTTCCAATTAAACATCTTCAAGGGATTTAATTGTTTGGCATTGTGTATTACTGCACTAAACATTATTATATTAGATGTGTTTTCCCTTGATATTTGACATTATTGGAAAGCTCAAGAATTTTTTTATTTTTCCAAATTCTGTTTCTATAATGACCCTTTCCTTTGAATGTAGCAAGTTAAAACATTGCTACTGCCCATAAGATCCTTAAATTGAGTCAGGAGCCATGGAAAAATTCCATATCCACAATCACCAAGAAGACACAATCCATTAAACTGTGATAGTGTTTAATAAATTGTGCTTTTCCTCAAAATGCTGGTGTCATAAAGCTTCTCAGCACTGTGCATACAATTAAATTCTTAAATCTATCTCTAGCTTTGCAGTTAGTATATAAATTTATACTGGCGTAGCTTTTCTGAGTTATGTACTCATCAGCAAATCTACTTGGTTTCTTTAGTTTTATATGTGTGCAGTCTAGTCAATCCATCTCTAAAGGAATTTGAAATTGTTCTTACGACTATGATCAGTCACAGTTATCTGAAATTTGATTTGATGATCTGATTTCTCCAACACTTTATTGAAAGAAATTTCAAGTCTTGCAGGCTAGACACTATTTCAATGGATTCTAAAGTCTTCGGCCACTCTTCAGCCACCCTGCTTTCAAAACCTGGTTAAGACATTGAAGAAATATCTCCATTTTATCTCTTGAAATATCTCCAGTTTATATCTTGAAATATCGCCATTTTATATCTTGAAATATCTCCATTTTATATCTTTAGGCCAGAGCACAAATTTGTGTTTTGCTACTTTATGGCACAAAGTGGTTACACAAAAATTCAACACTTCCAATTTAAAACCTTCACAGTGACTTGAATTTACTATGACTAACATTCTTCTTCATTAATGGTACTGTCTTATACCTAAAATTGGCTATAAACTGGCCATTTATTAACAGTAATTACTAACTATTATTTATCAATTTCATTTTTAAATCAACTCTTGGGAAAATGACGTGTATACTACATAAAAAAGGAACTACTTGAGGTAAAGTGTTGACTTGAAATTTTACTTAGCGTCGAATAAATATCTACTTATCAATGTTTAAGTAAAAACTTTTACTTCTGTTCACTTGCCCAAAGCGCCAAATTTGGTATAATTGGAAATCTTTTACATTTTTTTAAATATATATATTTTCCCTGTTAATTTAAAGCCATTTTCTAAACTTAAAAATAAAAATAGGGATGCACGGGAATTCCTTTTCTATTTCGGGACAGGACAGGAAATGAGTCAAAATATTGGGATTCGAGATGGGAACAGGAACTTTTAAAATTACGCCTTAGAATGATTTTAGATTAAAAATATATTAATCTCTAAACCAATATTGTAAGACTTGTAAAAGTTATAATATTATTAAAACCCATATTTGTAGCCCCATGATATATGGCATTACTCTTTCATTAGACTAGATGGCTGATGACGGAAGATCATAGTTCGATCCTGGGCGGGTGTACTAAGGGTGGTTTTCTCTAAATGGTTTCCCACTATCCACGCAAATGCGGGCACACCTCTAAATTCAATCTTCCTCATTCCTAACACGCTAGAGTAATTAATACATAAGTGTATGACCAGAACGTGTAATAGGATGCAATGATAAAAAATAAAATTTTAGAGGTAATAAAACTAACAAAAAATAACAAAATAAATAGAGGTGTGTGAATAGCATTTTTTTGCCAAATCAAATAAGATTTTGAATTAGTATCAGATGGGTGACCTGGCGGTCTAGGGGTAAGGTGTCAGACTTCTATGCTGGCGGCCGGAGTTCAATCCCCGGTCCCAGCAAAGACTCATCTGATTGCCAAACCCTTCCTTCACCTCTGACAAGACATCTTGTGAATGTGAGGAATGCCAGGCCTCCACTGTGGTTCGGATTCCACGTTAAACTGTAGGTCCTTCATTTCATCTCACAATCACCCTACCATTACACATTAGCGTAAGTGCGTATAACCCGAACGGGTAGTAAGACGCGGGGCTAATAATAATAATAGTATCAGATAATACAAATCAAATAGTTGATTCTATTACATTTTTGAAATAAATTATTTTTACTAGTTAATTTTGTTTGAAAATGGTGTTTTATACTCGATTATCTGCTGAGTGCAAAAAATACTGCAAAACATAATATTTGGCACCTCTTCAATGTACTCTAAGTATGAAACTGCAAAATATTATCTAGTTTTGAAACCTCTTAAAAGTTACATAGGTTTATTAAAACCTCTTAAAGGCGCTTGTTAAACACCCCTTATACTCTACTCCCTGTCTGGCTCACCAACAACAGACACACTGATCCCTCATAAATGATTGATCTTGGCAAGCTACTTATTCCCCCCTTCCTCTCATTTCCACCCACCAAAAGATAGTAGAATATATTTCTGTCCTCTAGATTTTTCAAGCTATTTCACTTGCTGAACCTAACAAATAACTATTTATAGACAGAGCACGCTAAGCAACGCCTCCCATCTTGTTTGTCTCTCTACAAGTGGTAAAATAACCCCCTTCCCATGCCAGCCACCAAGTTTGCCAAAGAACAAAGAAGAAGACTGTCTACCAAAGAGATTAACAGTGATAAGTCAGCAGTAACTGCTAGAACATGAGCTCCGCGCACCCTTTGTTGGGTTTCCTAAAACATTATGTTTTTTTTCCTGCCCGGGAAAGGATAAATCCATCCTAACCTACAGGAATTGATAAATTCCCAACCTTTTCCTGAGGGTTCGGGATCCCGTCCACCCCTAATAAAAAATATTAGATGCTTTTACTTAAACATTGATGAGTAAATACTTATTTTGAGAGAATGAGCTAAGTGAATAACAAGTAGTAAATGCTTTTGCTTGATCAATGATAAAGGAAATACTTACGGTTTGGGAGGATAACATTTTTAGTAAATAATTTACCTGAAGTGGGTATGTGACTAAACACTAGTTAATACTTGCTTCTCTAATTAAATACTTCATAATTTTTAAGGTAGATGAATAGCAAACTTTGTCCATACGTAGGTTATAAAATGACTGCTTTCATGCGAATTTGTGGTGTGAAAGTAATTGCTTTTACTTACTTTTACTCAAAAGAAATGCTTCTAAGTTTTTACTACCAACTATTCACTTGACCCCATAAAATTTTAATTCAATACTTCACATTAAGTGTTTACTTCTTTTTCTAGTAATTACTTTCTTATTTAGTAAACACTTCATTTTCCCATGGATTTATATAAAATGGAGTGAATAAGCACTAATTAATACTTCCTGTTTTAAGAAGATACCCAATCATTCTTAAGTTAGGTGAACAGAGTACGTAGGATGTTTGTACTGTTGTTAAATGGCCACTTTCATGCTTGTTTATGTGTAAAGCAATACCATGAACAGATAAGTGCTAATCACAGTAAATCCAACTAACTGTTGAGTAGGGTTGAAACAGAAAGTGTTTTTTTTTTATTCACCTTCTGCCCTCTGTACACCCATTAGAATTTTTTGTTTAAGCACATTTAAGAGTGCTCTTACATGGGAGAGCACTGAGAAGCATAGTAGATGTTTAGAAATTTCAGATTGTTTGTTAAGTGGTTTGATGATATTTAATATTGCTTTCCCCAAAATGGGCCAAAAGCTCTGACCAGTTAAACATTTAAATTTTAAGCTTAAATTGATTTTTTTAAATGTTTGATAACTTTCGAAAACTCCTATAAAATAATCCCACATAATTTTAACAGATTCTGTTGTGACCCTATCACAACATTACTTATTTGATAGAGAAGGTAAGATCTAGGTTTCAAACCTTTTCCTTTAAGCTCATAAATATAAATATTTGTATAGAACGTTGAATGTTTTCTTATATTAAACTCAAAATTTAAACTTTTTAACTGGTCAAAAACTTACTGGTAATTGTCTCCTACATTTGGTTGAAAATGATATTTAAAATATCAAACAATTCATTATATAGTGCTGGATTTATAAAAGACTTTGAGTTTCCATGCTCTAACATGTAGCACCCTTAATAAAACATTTATCACAGTTTAATGATGTCCAACACCTTAGCTCAATCAGGAGCATGGCAGCCTACTAAGCTGGTGTTCCTGGGTTTTATTACTGGCATGGCCAAGAAATTTATCATTGGTAAAATCAGGATGTGTACCATCCGGGAAAATCAGGTAAAACTGGAATATCTGGGAATTTGAAGTGGTTGGGAAAAAATGGGAATAAGTCGGGAATTTGGTAAATAAAAAAAAATATTAGGGAAAATGTTTTACTCAAAATATGAAATATTATAATTATTAGATTAGTAAATTACAATGTGGTTCAAACTGTCTTTTTTTGTTTGTAGCTATGTAGTATATCTTATATTTTTTCCAGATCCTAGTATACTATGTTAATACAAATAAAATAACTTTATTTTGATCTTAAAACTTAATATTATTCATAAAAAAGATTAACAAAAACTGTACGGGGGGGAGGTGGTATATAAGGGTGTGACACTTTTGAGTATGGAATTTCAGGAAATGATCAGGGAAAAAGTCGGGTATTTCATTGGTCAAGTTGAGTAGACACCATGTGAAATGCAAGTTTGCCTTTTCACAATGATGAATCAACAGCTGGAGGCTGGATGGTGCGTCTATGCTTGTCTTAAAGTAGTTAGAAAAAGAATGCTGGACGCTGCATGTGGCCCATTTATATGTTCTGCCCAAGGAATCTTGAGTACCGTTAACAGATTCCAAACCTGCTTCATTGGCCATATGGTCTAAATCATCACTTTGTCAACAGACTAGACTTCTGGTGATATGAAGATAGGGGTTTGGATCCCAATCAGGTGTACTGATGGTTGTTCTTCATAAATAGCTTTCCACTCTTCCTTCACACAAATATGGGCTCTATTCCTTTAAATTCAACCTTCCTTGCCCCCCTAACAGAATAGCATAATTAGTACGAGGCACGTCCAGAAAGTAAGAGTACTCGATTTTTCTATTTTAAATAAAAATTGTATTTAAAACAAAATTACAGGATTTTGTTGGTAAATATGTCAGTTATTTCTCCACTTAGACACCTTCTCGTTCTATGCAGTTTGTGAGCCGTAGCACAAGCTTTTTGATGCCCTCCTCAAAGAATTCTCCTGTCATCTCCTTCTTCCAGTTCAGGACCTCTTGTTTCACCTCCTCGTTGCTTGACATTTTTTTTCAAGCCATTTGAGTCTTCAGGGAAGTGAAAATATAAAAGTCTGAAGGCACCAAGTCAGAGGATTATGCGAGGTGGTTCAAAATGTCCAAACCGAATGAGTCCAAAAGCGTCTTGGTGGCGTTGGCCATGTGCAGGCGGGCGTTGTCATGCAACAAGCGCACTCTCTTCGTCAACATTCCCCTCTGTTTGTTTTGATTTGCTCTCTTGAGCTTTTTTTTAGGGTCCCACAGTGTCGTGTTGCATTAATTGTCTCCCCTTGAGGCAGAAATTCCATCAAAATGATTCCTTTTCGGTCCCAAAACATAGTGGCCATTATTTTTTGCCTGAAATTGAGGTTTTGAATTTTTTGGCAGGTGGGGAACTGTTGTGCCACCACTGTGATGACTGTCTTTTTGTCTCAGGAGTGTAATGAGCCACCCAGGTTTCATCTCTAGTCACAATCAAGCTCAGAAAATCCTGACCTTCCAATCCAAATCGCTCAAGAAACTTGCGAGCGCCAGCGACCCGATTCACTTTGTGCTGCTCTGTCAGTTATTTTGGAACCCATCTTGCTCACAATTTTCGGAATCCCAGCTTTTCTTCAATTGTTTCGTGTAAGACAGATCTGGAGAGTTGTGGAAACATCGCAGAAATTTCATCCACTGTCAATTGGTGGTCTTCACGAACAGTTTTCTAGATTTTTTGCACCAACTCATTGGTCAAAATGGAAGGTCTTTCACACCTCTGATCGTCATGAACATTTGTTCTACCTTCATTAAACTCAACACACCACTTAAACACATTCGTTTGGTTCACACCTTCGCGCCTTAAACAGTTTTGATCTGTGAAAAAATTTCAGTCGGTGTTTTTCCTTCAGCGAGAATGAACCTGTTTACAGCGCACACCTCACACTTGGCAGGATTTTTTATCGACACAAATGGACACTACAAGGTGAGTTTTCATACTAACGAGGTCTGTCTGTACTCGGTGTGTTCAGAACCCCCCTCCCCCACTACCACTCAGTGTTACCAACTTTGGGGGAAAAAATCTTACAGCACGAGAGAGCAACCATTACTCTTACTTTCTGGATGTGCCTCGAACATATGCTTATAACCTGAATGGGTAGTAAGACACAATGCCAAAAATAAATAGCTTCAAACAAAGAAGCACTGTCTCACAGCATCAAGCATCTATATACCTGTATTTGTAAAACCATATAATAATAACAATAATAACAATAGTGAGAGTGATTTTGTTGTCCTTTTGGTTATAGCTATAATCGGATCTCTCCATGAATTCTGACTCGATTTATACATCATACATACAGACAGAAGCAACATTTTAACTTACTAAATTCAAAGGCAAAGGTCCCGATAGAAATATTATTTGAACAACTCAGAATGCATTTTCATTTATTTAAAAATATTGTCGAAATGTCAATCGAAAGATACCTAAAATAATAGTCTGTTGTGCAATACTTCACATTATCTCTAAACAATTATTATTATTATTATTAGCACCGCGTCTTACTACCCGTTCGGGTTATACACACTAACGCTAATGTGTAATGGTAGGGTGATTGTGAGATGAAATGGAGGACCTACAGTTTAACGTGTAATCCTAACCACGGTGGAGGCCTGCCATTCCCCACATTCACAAGATGTCTTGTCAGAGGTGAAGGAAGGGCTTGGTACTCAGATAAATCTGTGCCGGGACTGGGGATTGAACCCCGGCCGCCAGCACAGAAGTCTGACACCTTACCCCTAGACCGCCAGGTCACTCGCTAAACAATTAAATTATTATTATTTTCTACATGAATCCCTTGAAGATTTTTCCTTGGATGATCTAGGGCACAGACAAAAATATACCAAATCTTAAGCCTTATAGAATTTTCACTGCAGTCCTTGTGCCAGGTTGAGTCCATCAACATTAGAGTTCGCTAGTGTCAATGCTCGATGATAAAATTACTTCCAAATGTTAAAACTCACTTTTAACATGTTCGTCATAAAGTCACCATTGTTATTAAAATTGGCAGTCTATGTAAACTTTTTTTTGGGGGGGGTAGGACGATGGGGAGGGGGCGGGGGCTCACCACATGAACCTAGATTTGTGGAAGCAGGTAGAGTGACTAGAAATGGATATGTGTCCTCTCTCTCTCTTGTGAAACCATATTTAAAATGCATTTTTTAAATATCCCATTATGGCATCTAGTGATACCCATGTTGAAGAACTAAAGCTCTCCCAAGAAGCGCAGCCATTTTAACCTGGAGGCTGTGAGTCTGGCGTATACCTTTTCTGTGAACTAGAGTAAGATGCACAAGAGAAGTATCATAAAGTGTGGCTATTTGAAGTAAATATTTCTTTATAATTAAATACTTAGTAATTACTAAAGTTTTCCCATCGAATGATACCTAGTAAATTTAAACTCTTATTCACTTAAAATTAGATAATTTGTCTTACTTAAACTGTATACTTTACTAAAAATTAAATATTTATTACTTACGTTTTTATATTCACTTGGTCCATGGTAAACTGAATCACTGTTTGCATATTTTAGTTATTTAGAATTGTTGAGATAAAAGATTTTATATAGATCATTCACAAGAAATGATTACTATTGTATTTTAACACTAGACTACTTAAATCTTCTGTCATTTATGCTTATTGAGATATTCAATTCATCTTAATTCTCTTTATCAAGAGCCAGGTACTTTCTACAAAATAATTGTGTTACAGGTAAGACATTTTTCTTTATATATATATATATATATGACTACATGAGACTTTATTGGTTCTTGCGAATCACCAAACTCACGCCTGCTGCCTAGCTCTTGTCAGCATAAGGGCCTCCCCCTACAGATTCAAATGGTTTCATACCTTACATATTTACCCTCACACCTTCACCAGACCATTTCATTCCCTTCAACCTTTATTTATTTATTATCTGATATCGGTGCTCTGGTAAATATTCATGTGGACTTGATACATTCTCAAACCCTTGAATTTATATAGCTGGAACTTTGCAAATCCTTCACATGTGTGCCATGCAATTTTAAGCACACAACAAAAAATGTAATCCAAAATTGTACAAATAAGAAAATATATACTTTAAAAGGATCTTCAGTAAATCCATTTGATAGTTGATACTTTTAGGACAATATAGGTATTGTTCGCTCAACTCTTTATTCACTTGCCATACCTAATTTGATTAACATGACACCAGGAAAAGAAAATTGAAACTGTCTTGTACATTTTTTGTAATACATTGTAAAGTCTGAAATGTGTTCTTCTTTTCATTGCTAAGGCATATTGTGTATATTCCCTTTAATGTATTTACATCCATCTTTCTTTTACCGTTTTCCAAATAATATAACAAACATACCTCAAAAAGCAAGAGTTTTTTCTCATATACATATTTACTGCCAATTGTTTGAGTTTTTAGACCATTAATACAATTTAAGGTAAGTTTTAACTTTGTGTGGCAATATATTTACTTAATGAATTCACAAAATTAAAAATGAGGATTAAGTGACAGAAAGAGAATGATATTCTTGGTTTTACTCAATATTGGATTTTGGCTATATTATTTAAGTGCTGTGATTTGATAGCAAATAAATAACTTAATGACTTAAATAATTTACTAATTTTTTTTTCTAGATTGTGTGGTTTCCCACCATTTTATAGTAATCATGGACTGGCCATTTCACCAGGAATGAAAAGACGAATCCGCACTGGACAGTATGATTTCCCTAATCCAGAGTGGCAAAATGTTTCTCAAGATGCAAAAGATTTAATTCGAGGCATGCTGTGTATTGATCCCACCCAACGTCTTACTATTGACCAAGTTGTTAGGAATAAATGGATTGCTGTGAGTATATTATTATACTGTTTGTGTGAGATTACATGGACAGTGTTGGGGTGTGATAAACTTATCATATGTTGACATGTATACCGATCTAGGTTTCTGCCAACTAAAAAAATGTAATAATTTCTGGCTGTTTCAACCATTGTACTTTTTGTATTATAGAATCTGCAATATTTAAAGTACTAACATGTAATTTTAATAGAATATTTTATTTTTATAGGTATAAGTTTTTAATAAGACACAAATTTGAATCTAGTCTTAATGTTTGGATTCAAAAGATTTCTAATTATTAATAAATGAGAATAAAACTAGGTAAAATTGAAGTTATTATTCACAATAGTAGTCATTAACAGCTTTTTTAATACAAACAGAAACACTACATGCAGTGTTTAAAAAATATTAGTGGTTATGTGTCTTGGAAATATTTTGAATTCAAACATTAAAACTAGCTCTAAACACTTTTGTGTATTTTAAAAGATTATACAATTGGTCAAGTTTTTTACACTGCCGTCTTTAATTAATAGTATATAAAGAAAAAATGATGCCAAACGGCTATATTAAATTAAACATTTAAAGGAGGATGGAAGGCTAAGGCCTAAATACTTACCAGAAAATTGTAGGCCCCAAAGTTTACAATTAAAACACATAATTATCTAATTTTTGGGTACATCAGTCCCCTTTTTCAGCAGAAGAGAGTAAAAAACAGAGGCAGCATGGCTTTAGGTTGATCATGATCACTTTGATTTTCATGTTTCTTGATTTAAAAAAAGGCTTAGGTTTGTAATCTGCAGTCGCCTGTTCAAACTTGTTTTTACTCTTGTTAGATGGATAGAATGTTGTATTTATATTTAATTTAATTTTACAATTATTAAATTATATCATCTGTTATTATTGTTTATATATAAATTATTGATTGGTATGAGTAGGCCTTCTTAGAAGGAAAGGAGAGGTCATCTAAGGTTGAGACCTGTTGGGTGCCTGGATTTGGTATTATATATGTGATCAAGCTACCACCTACAAAGCTGGGAAGTGTTGCAACTTTTGCAGAGGGCTCGTACAACTCTAGCACTATAGCATGAGTCAAAATTTGAATTATGTGTTTGGGCATGAAGTGCTTCTGGTTTGTCAGGGTCATTGTGGTTGGTGTCAACAGTGACCATTCATTTGTTGTCTGAGTGTTCTTGTGGTGAGGCCAATGTATTCAGCAATGCAGTATTTGCATTGTAGCTGCTATATAAGATTTTCTGTGGAGCAGTCATAGTGGCCTTTCATGGGGTATTCCATTTGTGTGAGTCTGCTGTTGAATGAGATAGAAGGATGGTGAATTTTGCGCATCTTGGTTGTTGTTGGCGGCCTGGTGTTGTTTGTTGCTCTATGTGGCTGGGTCAGGTAATACAGGGTGAACCAGAATGTTGCAGAGACTGGGGATGGGGGTGCATTTGAATGTGATTCTTGAAGTATTTTTGAAAATATTTTGTGTGAGAGGTGATGAGGTTAGGATATTGTAGCCTGTACTTGGTATACATCTGAGTTTGTCTAGTCCTTCATAATACTGGTTGGTGATCTAAATGTCATTGGAAGGTTGGTTCTTGATAGGCTCTTGATTGAATAGGGCTCTTTTTATTTGACTGTTGACTATGTGTTTAGGGTATCCTTGGGCTGTAAAAGCTTTGAAGAATTGTTGACATGGTTTAAGTTCTTCTTTCTCAGAACATATACGTTTGGCTCTGGTAGCTAGCCTATAGGGTAGAAAGTGTTTTACATGAAGAGGATGGTTGCCTTAGAAATAGAGGTAAAGTTGATGGTTGGTGTTTTTGGACACTGTGATGTTAATTTTCGCCTCATGAAGGTTCATTTACAGATCCAAGAATATGGCAAGGTATTATGAAATGTTCCAGGTGACTCTGAGGGTTCTATTGTTATTTAACCTGTTAAAAAACTTGTAATAAATTTTCAGAATCTGTCCAAATCATGAAGATGTCAATAAATCTCATCCAGCAGAGCGTTTGCAAGGGTTCGGATTGCAAAAAGTTTCTCTCTAGTTCACCCATGAAAAAGTTAGCATAGGAGGGGGCCATACGTGTACCCATCACCGTCATCGGATTTGAAGGTAGTCTCTATCCAGGGAGTAGAAATAGTTCTTTTCAAGTATGAGGAAAGTGGTTTCTACTGGAAATACGGTAGTGGATGGCATGGGATTGGGTGGTCTTTTGTCTAGAAAATGTTCCATGACAGATTGTGCTTGGTTGTGGGGTATGTTATTATAATGTGATTTGACATCTATGTTAACCAAGTATGCATCATTGGGAATTTTGTTTTTAATTTCTTGTAAGCGGTTGAGAAAGTTGTTGGTGTCCTTTATGTGTGTGGCGGAAGTTGTTGGACCAGGAGTTGAAGATGAGTCGACCAGCGCTGAAATACATTCGGCGGAGGCCCCAAAGCAAGCAACAATGGTCCGTTGGAGATCTTTCTTTTTTGTTAATTCTGGGCAAGAGATATAAAGTGGGTGTGGATGGATTAGTGTTAAATCTGGAGTGTAAAAAAAATGGGTGAATGCTGTTACATTAAAACAACTAGCAATCCTGCATGGCGTTGCCCATGACCCACTGTGTTATAGAATTATATAAGGCGACCACCCCCC
>CABFVX010004702.1:44906-57004 GCA_902151425.1 Timema shepardi
CTTCCACACACACACAAACACACAAAAGTGGTTTAGAATTATGGTGGATTTCGTAAACTTTTTTTTCAAGGAAGATGCGGCATATTTTTTTCACAGTTATCTCTGGAACGTAATTCTAAACCAGATTAACAATATTTTCTTCATAAATTTGTCAAAAGTAGTCTATTTAAAAATCTAATTAAAAATTTAAAAATCTGGTTTTGAGGTGCATTCCTTCACCTATGTTAAAAATTTCAGTTCTCTGCGTGCCATAGATTTGGCTGGGCAGCGTACACACAAACACAGCCAAACACTTCCTTTTAATATACTAGCAATCCCGCACAGCATTGCCCGTGACCCACTGTGGTATAAGAAATATAAGGCTTACCCCCCTCCCCTTCTAATTGTGTCTGATTTCAATTGGAAGTGTTGTCTCTGAAACGTGATTTTAAATCAAATTTAAAATATTTACTTCAAGAATTTTTTAAAATAGCCTAATTAAAAATTTAAAAATCTAGCTTCATAAAAATGTCTTCTGCGTGCCGTAAATTTGGCTGAGTCATCGCGCGCGCGCGCGCACACACACACACACACACACACACACACACACAAACAAACACACAAACACTTCCTTTTATTATTATAAATAACCTGACATAAGTGTGTAACTCTAAAATTGCAGATATATTTTGAACTGTGTCGGTGAATTGTTTTCATCACTCAATAGAACACTAACAGCCCAGGTACTAGTAAAGATACAAATCACATTCAAAAAATAAGGTTCGTTGAGATATGACCGCCAAAATATACTTGTAGGCAGGCACGCATATGCAGTTGCATAGATTAACTCATCAGCTTTCTCTTGATCCCTTTACTTCAGTTTTATCCTCATCTGATGTTCTGTGAGAGTGATTTAAAATGAGTGTTGCTATAAATAATCCTGCCAGTTGTGAGGTTCTTAGTGTCATATGATTCTTGTTATCGGAAATCCTTAACGCTGCAGAAATTTATCGTGGAATATGTAAGGTTTATGGGCCTGATGATACGAGTGAAAGTAAGGTGAAACAGTGGGTCCATCTGTTTAAAGAAGGTTGCATCAATGTTCATGATGAGCACAGTGGCCGACCAAATGTGGTGACAGGCATTTTAGTGGAACGTGGAGACATGAAAATTCGTGAGAACCATCATTTCACACTTAGAGAACTTTCTTTTGGATTTACAGAAGTTCCACGGTCACTCATTCATGAAATTGTGACAAAAAAGCTAGGCTACAAGAAACTGTGTGCCAAATGTGTCCCCAAAATCTTGACTGAAGCACATAAAAAAAAACGCATGGAGTCAGCTCAAATTTTTTGCAGCGTTAAGGAAGTAGATGAACTTTTTTCTCAAATCAAAATTGGTCGCGATAATTGGATTTTGTATATGAATGTTGAAACAAAACAACAATTGCTGCAGTGGTGTCATTCAACATCCCCAAAGGTAAAAAAATTCAAACAACAGTCCATCATAAATCATGGTTCCTCTTTTTCGAGACCAGAAGGGTGTCTTGCTTGTTGATTTTCTTAAAAAAGGAAGGACCATTAATGCTGCAGGACATTGTGAAATCTTAGAAAGACTGCCGGCGCAATTCAAATCAAAAGACGTGACATGCTGACATCAGGGATTCTTCTTTTGCACTACAATGCTGCAGCCCAAACTGTTCAGTAGTTTGGTTGAGAATTGCTGGATCACCCACCCTACACTATCACTTGTTTTTGAACATGAATCAATGGCTGCCCTCTAAGCATTTCACAGAAGACAATGAATCGGAGAGTGGTATGAATCACTGGCGGCAGAGTTTTTTTGAAAGGGTCATAAATAATTTGGTGCCAAGATATAAAAAATGTCTTGAAATTAATGGAGATTACATGGAAAAATAAAGGAGGTATTCATGTATTTTTAGCCCTTTATAAAACTTTTTTATGCTTACTAGTTTTTTATTAACTTATTGGACCTTACTTTGTGCACGCGCCTCGTCTATTATCATGTGAGCTGTGTACATCAGAGTCTTTGTGTTATTGGACAAATGGAGGACCTAATGTGAGGAATAATATTTTACTTAAAGTTCATACAAGCCCAATTTACTTTTTGCAACATTCCACACCATTTTAACATACAAATGCCCTGAGAGGACTTTTTTTTATTATCATTTGTAAAAAATGTATACATTTATAACATACTAAGTGTTATTTAAGGATTTAATGATAGATCTAGATTGAATTATATATAAAATAATGTTGCTAGAGTAATAAGAAAACTCACCTCAAATAGTAGGTAAAATACACCACAATGTTCACCTGAGATAAGCAGTAGACACATGTTTTCATGACGTCTTACCATATACCCTTTCACCACCACCATCACATCCCTACATTCTTCAAAACCTTTAAGAACATTTAACTGATCCCAAGACTAGGGTGTCCCAAAAATGACATAAAAAAATGGAAAATTCTATGTATCACCCTCTATTATTATTAGCACCATGTCTTACTACCCATTCTGGTTATACGCACATTACCCTCTAAAAAGTTTCTTTTTGATTTAGTAGTATTACACTTAAAATTTCAGTTCATTTGATGAACATTTAGAGTTCCCCCATGAGCCTGCTTTTTTAGGTAATTCTACATTTTCGACCCATCGTGCTAGTGTCAGTTGGTAGGTTGGTAGGTGGAATTGACATAATAAATAAATATAATTTATTGTCATATTCTTATTCATGTGGTAGCTAGTTGCAGAACAATCATACATGTTATATAGGCCTATAAAATACATACCATAGCTGTTCAACAGAACTTTTTTTGCTGGACTTGAAATCTGACATGTAACCTTACTTGTTGATAATTCCAGTTAACTAGCTATTTCCCTCCCTCAATACCCCTCATTTCCCCCTATTTTCTTTTGATTGGCAGCATATTTTCAAGAATTCACAACCCTCAACTGGAACACCTGCAACTTAAGACTAGTTGGTTTGTTCATAAATTTAGTTGTTTTTTTTTAGAATCGCTAAAGACAGATCACACCGCTTCAATCCACTCTCTCACTCTTTTAGCTAAGCATTACAAAAATAAAGGCAAATCACAACATTAATATATCTAATTATGCATGAATTTAGGTAGAATAGTGGCGTCAAAATTAAACCAAAAGAATGGAAATATCTGGTTGATAGACCATCCCTATGAAACTATATTTGGTTCTAGTCTTCCTTCAAGATGTGATTTGATGCACAACTTCTGTGCTGGCGGCCGGGGCTCAATCCTCGGTCCCGGAACAGATTTATCTGATTACCAAACCCCTCCTTCACCTCTGACAAGACATCTTGTGAATGTGGGGAATGCCAGGCCTCCACCGTGGTTCGGATTCCACGTTAAACTGTAGGTCCTCCATTTCATCTCACAATCACCCTACCATTACACATTAGCGTAAGTGCGTATAACCCGAACGGGTAGTAAGACGTGGTGCTAATAACAATAATAATAATAATAATAATAATAATAATGACGACGATGATAACAATAACAATTGATGCACAACTTCGTGTTTTATTATAGGTCTCAAAGACTCACAACGTGTTTTATCATAGGTCTCAAAGACTCACAATTTGGGAAAGTGCTGAACATGTGTATAACCAGTTTGTGTCTATTTGGATAAAGTCAGGACTCCTTATCAGGCAAAAATATCACACTATCAAAAAAATAAAATATTTCCATGAAGAAAATGTCCGTCTGATGAAGCAAAAGACAAGATACAATCTGGAAGATTAGATAAACCAGCTAAAGTTCAACGAGAATATGGATAAACTGTTCGATATTAGTCACCCCAATAGACAAAAGCGGATTAAAAACAAAGAATACCAGCAGTTCATTCGGACCTGTGGACAAAATACTCACTGGGCAGGAGATGCAGTCTGCTCTACGTAAGGAACGATTTGATCAGCGTGTAGCTGCTCTTACAAGCCCCCAACATCATCAGTCAGCTTCAACATCAAAAACTAAAAAATTTATAAGTACCGGTAGTGGCGAAGACAACAGTGTTGGTATCATAAACACTTTGCCCGATGCTGCCATTATCAAAATCAACACTGAATAAGAATGTAAAGTTGAATTCATTGATTCACAATTTAAAACATGTGAACTTGTTGGACGTAACCCACAAACATGTTGTGTCATCAGTTTCAGCTGTGCTGGACCAAACTAATACGAGAATCAGGAAATCAACAATGATTTTGGTGTTTGTAATTAATGAAACAGGATGTTTTACATCTTGTGCAGTGCTTTCCAAGAGTACCATCCATTGACATTGCATTCAACGTCGCCACAAAATTAAAGATAATTATCAAGCCTCTAAATCAGTTGTCCACTGGGATGGTAAGCTACTGGCTGATGTGACTGGCACTGAAAAATTAGAATGGCTAACTGTTCTAGTTTCCTGTTTATTTGAAGGTACAACTAAACTCCTTGGTGTTCCAAAGTTGGCATCTGGCTCTGGTCAAGCAGCAGCTGGAGCAGCACACGATCAGTTGAAGGCATGGAACTGTGATTCTCTTGTAATTGGTATATGTTTTGATACAACTGCTTTGAATACAGGAAGAATGACTGGAGTCTGTACAGTTCTGTAAAATCTAATGGGAAAAATCTGTTGTGGCTAGCTTGCCGACACCGCATGCTAGAAGTGCTTCTTTCAGACGTTTCCAACGTGTCTCTTGGGCCATCTACTGGTCCAGATATCCTTATTCTTAAGAGATTCTGAGACATTTGGTATAAGCTCAACCATGAATATAAACCACAATAAATTCCAGTTGTAACCCCATCAGCGCTTCAGAAAGACTTCATATCTCAAAAATTAAGAGACTCATTCAAGAGATGATTATAAGGAGCTACTTAACCTTGCAGGATTACTGATTGGGTTGAATGTTGCAACCACTCGAATTTGGAAGCCTGGTGCTTTTTATAGAGCTTGCTGAATGGCAAAGGCAATATAGTCTATGAACATCCAACTGTTGTTAGATAAGAACAAACCTACACTTCACCTTACAGCTCACGAACTTCAAGGAATTAAATATTTCAACAAGTTTATTGTCAGCGTTTGCATCGAATCTTGGTTTACAAGCAAATCTGCAGCTGACACACCACTTAATGATATTCTGTTGATCCAAAGACTTCCAAATTATGACGATGAAAAATTTAGAACAGTTAGTCTTAAGGCTTTACTGCGTTACTATTGGTAGCTAAGCTCAGAGCTAGCCACGCTTGTTCTTTTCTCTGAACATAAGTGTCCTTGAAGACAAAGCACACATTGTGCAGCATAATTTCAAAACAGAAAAAAGTTCGTACTCACTGAAGTCATTTCCTCTCACAGTCCATGATATAGATGTTTCTTGCAGCTTATTTCAAACACTTGGAATAGACGAACACTTTCTTGGTGCGGCCATTGAAATCTGGCCAGAAACTCAGTCATTCAAGAAAGCTGCAGATTTATTTAAAATCATGCCATGTGTGAATGATTGTGCTGAACGTGGTGTAGCTCTGAAAAATACATTTAATGAGACAGAGGATAAGATGCAGAAGCAGTACTTATTACACTTTTTTGAGAAACATAGGACATACTTTACTAAGTACAATAGCGAGGAACTTACACTATTGTATTTTCATGGCTTAAGTAACATTTTTGTAATTTCGTATTATTTACAATATAATCTCTAGTTGATAATAAATGTTTCCATCATTCCAGCAAGTACTTATTTTCAATAGATTTTAAAGATTTTACAAGAGCTCACTACAATTTAGTCTAGTAGAGTAACAGGCAAAGCCCCACTTTTTTTCGCTCCAAAATTGTTCAGTAGTGTTCATATTGAGGAGGCTTAGAGGACTTCTAAATATTGTTTAAACGAGTTGAAATCTTACCAGTTTTAATTTACTTTAGTAAACCATATAAAAAGGTGAGAGTTGACATTTTTAAACATTCATTTTTTTGGGAAACCCAACCTAGATGCATAAAAATTAAACATGAAATTCCTACAAACTTTTATATTTTCAACTGACTACAAATCTCTCAACTTGTGACAGAAACACGACCACTTTAATTGAATATAGTGAGATTTACTTTAATAGACACACCTAATAGCGGATTCTTCTTTATGGCGGACAAATTAAATTTTCCCAGCAAAATAACATGGGCTCCTTTGGTAAAATAGCTTCCCAAAAACAGACTTTCTCCATAACAGAAACTGACACTACTTGAGATTCATATATTTGCATAACAATCTCTAAACAGCGGACAAAAATTGAAAACACCGGTCCATATATTTTACTGTGAGAATGTCAGGAATGCCATTGTCCTGAAGGAAGTGTGAGTAGGCCTGACTTCCTCATTTGATGAAAGTCTAAAATAGCTTACACAGTAATGACTACAATACTTCAAGGTCATACCTTCCACCCTTTCTGAGTCGTCTGCAGGGGCTGTTTGGCATATTCAGTCTGTGTTCATGTGCTTTTAATGAGTATACTTGTGATTCTTTTAAATTGTAATTTTGCTAAAGTGGTACATTTATTTGATTCTTAAAATAACTAAAAAATGTAAGTGTTTAAACTTAGAAAGACATAGAAGAAGAAGTTGTGAAAGAGAATGAGAAAGAAAAGTTGGATATTCCTGATTTAGCCACTAAGTTTGATATAGAGAAACCCCAAATCAGTGACATTCTGAAGAATAAAAGTAAATTTTGAGATCTTAGAAAAAATAAATAAAAACCTATTAAGTAAAAAAGTATTTCTGAAAAGCCAAGACTAGCTGTTGATAGTGAGACATTTGAATGGTTATTTTGCTAGCGTCGATGACATCCCTTTGTCTGGGACATTAATTCATGAAAATACATTGGAAATTGATAGAGTTGTGTTCAAGTGATTTTAAAGCTTCTGCTTATTGGCTGGAAAGTTTTGGACTGGCCATTACATTTCCTATAAATATGTTGTGGACGAAAATGTTGTTTCAGAATGGAAAACAAAACTGGTGGATTTTTTTGTGAGATTTAATCAAAAGGATATTTACAACTGATGAAACCGGGCTCTTTCTTAGACTTTTGCCAAACAAATCTGTGTGTCTGAAAGGAGAAAAGTTTAGTGGAGGAAAAACATCAAAGGAAAGGCTTACCATTATGTTGTGTGTGAATATGATGGGCAAATTTGAAACGCCTTTCATTATTGGAAATTCACTTAAACCATGTTGTTTTAAAATAGTTGACATTAATTTGACATTGATTGGCAAACGAACAAACCAGCTTAGATCTGATGACAGATGGTTGATTAATTTTCATAGGAAAATGGGAACCGTCATTTTCAAGGTTATTTAAAGGTAAACTTTATTTTTAAAATAGAAACCTGTATAATTTTTGGCGGCATCCTGTTCTATTATATTAGGACTGCCAGTTTGACTGATCATGTAGGGTCTTTATAAGACTGCTATGAATGTTTTCATGTAGGGATCGGCAACCTTTTTGGACCCTGATGGACATATAAGCTTATCAAAGGTCCTGCGATCAACCATTCTTTCTCCATTATACTTTTGATTTTTTTTATACATCTTATATTATTTTATTCCTAAAATTATACCTTTCCTCAAATACTGTCTCCCTCCACTCTTCTAGAAAAAAATTTGGTACTACATAGAATGTACTGTTTCATAATAAACTATTTAATATTCTTATAACATCTCTTATGAGCAATCAAGATTATGTTGGTCACTCAAATATTATTTTATAGTACCTAATATATTTGCGAGTTTAAAAGGCACAAAGATAGATTTTTAATGATGATGCACTTTTCTTATGGCCTCAACTGAAAATTTCCACATTATCGACCAGTTGCAAACCCCTTGTTCAGTAAACAGCATGATCTCATAATGTTTCTTTTTACTAAAGTTTCAAAGATTTCTGCAATAATTTTACTCTTGGAAAAATTCCTTCTGCTTGTGATGTGTATATTAAGTTCATATATGACAACTTTTGGTATAAACCCAGTACAGTTTTGACTTATGTGAATTTTGTATACATAAATATTATATATTAATTTCATAATACTGTAAATATATTGTTTTAAATAAATTCACCCATTCCAAATGCATTAATATTTTATAAGCATTAAAAAAAATATAATCTGACTGTTATAAATCAATGTACCAATAACTGAACATTTCAACGTTTTACTTGCTAAATTTAATGAAATAACATCATTTTGATGTAAATCCTACAAATGGTATAGCTTGTTTTCATTTGCAAATAGGGATACCTGGTTATGCATATTAAAAAGTAAAGTACATTACAATAACATAAATATTAAAAAAAAAATTTAATCTCTCAGCTGTGATTAAGATCACACGCAAATAGTTATTTGCTATTACAAACTGTTATCATTAAAATTAATAAAGTGTCTAGGGGAAAGCCAGGCCTCCACCGTGGTTCGGATTCCACGTTAAACTGTAGGTCCTCCATTTCATCTCACAATCACCCTACCATTACAACTACCATTACACATTAGCGTAAGTGCGTATAACCCGAACGGGTAGTAAGACGCGGTGCTAATAATAATAATAATAATAATAAAGTGTCTAAACAAATCCCATTAATTTTCTGATAATTGTTTGGCAGACACTTTATAACAAATTTAATTTACGAATTTTGAACTCTTATAAAATAACCTCTCCTAGACAAAATATAACTGTTGGGCATACTAGTAGTTTTTCTTACTTCATGGTGACTACAGACAGGGGCTACCTGAAATAATTGAGGAATTTTTTGATGTCAGGGAAACAGGAAAATGTCTGTAAATTTAATAAAAAGTAAGTAAAATTTAGGGAATTTAAATACTTGATTAATTCTGCTCCTAAACATTTAAACAAAAGTGATTAATTGTGTTTGCCAATGTTAAACAAATGCATTACCTAGATATGGCGGTATTAACAAGAGATGGTTGTACAATTTTTTTATAACACATATACACAGGTACACATATTACCTAATTAAATACTAGAAAATGATTAAGAACTTATAAAAATGTTGACTTTTGATAGCATAGGATATTTTGAAAATTTGTGATCATTGTAATATATGAAAAAACTCTCATCCATCAAGAAAAACTGTGAAAAGGTTTGGTCTGGAATTTTTCTAAATGTCTGCAGAACCTGGAAAAGTCAGGGAATTTTATAATAAAATTTTGTAGGTACCCTTTACTTGAGCTGGTATTGTAACCATTTGTTTTGTGCTTGATTCAATCTATATTGGTTTGCGTCATTGTCATCATCAATTGTTGTCAGCCTCTAGCAAGGTTAGTTTAGTAAAATGCCTCCATCTTCCTTTGACCTTCCACCAATCACCCGATCTTAACTCTTGTGCATTTTCATCCTCTCACTCGCACACTTGCTGTTATCTGCTCCTTTCATCTCTCCTGGGTGGTCTTTTCCCTCCAAACTTTAACTCTATCACTCTTCTTGCGAATCTTTCCTTTTCCATGCTCATTACATGCTCATTACTCATATCATCTCACCCTTGTTTTATTTACTATCACATGCATCTTCTGTTACTAGCCCAACTCTTGCCCGAACATCATTTCTAATTTTGTTTCTCCTGATGATGGGCTATAATGCTCCTCAAAAACCTCATTCATATGGCCTCAAACTTCCTTGTCTCTCCTGCATCCAATATCTTGGTTTCTGCTGTGTACATAGCTCTGGGTATGAAATACACCCTTGAAGATCTTGCTTATATTTCAGGGGTACTTCTCTCTTCCATAGCAGGTCTATTACATTCCTGTAGAACACCTCCCCTTGCTGCCCTCTTATCATTACATCTTCTCTGACTCGCTTAAAGCACGCTTATGCTCTCTTTACTACTATTAAATATACTACCATCTACTTTTATATCTTTTTCTTTTTTAGGTATTATCCTCTTCCTTGTATTCATTCTCACTTCACTCTTAGCCAAGCTAAATTTCATCCCCATTCCATTAAATTGTCTGTAAACATAATTGTTTTAATCTTACCCATACCCTGTTTTCTTTACACTCAATTTAGGACCATTTCCATCAGCATTAAAGAGAGAAGTGGTTAGAGGGCACTCCCCTGCTTGACTCCATTTTTAAGTTGAAATCACTCTTTCCACCCTTTCTTAATCTTTACACAATTTATGTTATCATAAGACAAAATCCTTACTGTTATCACCACACTTATTTTCCCTTCCAATCTTCTTCTTTGCTTTCCAGATCTTCTTTATATACTTACTATCAAATGCCCTTTTAACATCCATGAACAACATTACCATGTCTTTTCCATTTTCATGTGTCTTCTTAATCACTTGTTCAATTTCAAATATAAAATCTATCACTGACCTCTTCTCTGAGAACCCATGTTGCTCCTCCTTTCACCTTTTATTTTTCTTTTAGGATAGGATTGGATAATTTCATGAGAATAAGTAAGCACAAGCTGTATTCCTTTAGGAGTGGTGTGTCTCAAGGGCCCTTTTCTCTACATTGTTTAGAGGAGAGGAGGAGGAGATGTTGTTATTGTAATGCAATTCCACATTGTTCATACTTCTTTACCCCAGGGGTTTTTTTTCAGCCGAAAGGGTAACTACCTCCTGTTTGTGAGCTTTGTGACATTCTCCTTAGTATTTACCACATTCACTTGGCTCTTGATTTCATTGGTGACCTTTATTATTTGTCATTGGCTCTTGATTTCAGTGGTGACCAATATTATTTGCCATTCAATAGTTTGGAAAGAGTTATTTGTGTACACTATTTTAAATGCGGAGTGGATCTTTTTGACACTATTTGAATCTTGTTCTTATAGAGTATCTGATTTGCTAATGATCTCATATTGAAATATATATTTTTTTAAATCTTAATAGTGCTCAGCAACTGAATTTTGTATATCTATAGCCTGATTTTGGTAGGAAGCCCATTCTGGAAGGCCTTATTTAGTACCAAACTCCTATGTAGTATTTTGTTTATATAAAACTCCTTCAAGAACATTAGTAGGAATTCTGTTTTGGAAGAATTTTTATAATACAAAGCTACTCTGATACAATAGGATTCTGGTATTAAATAAGGCCATCCAGAATAAGGTTCCTATATTTTACCATATTTTCTTTAATGTCATCTTGTGAAATCATTTGTTAAAAGGTATTGTTTTCGCTTGTATTTTGTTATCAAATATTTGGCCAAATGAATAAAATAAACTTTCATTTTTGGTTTGTCTGCAGCAATACACTGAAGTACCACAAACCCCACTTCACACTGGGCGCATGTTGCGAGAAGGTGAAGATATTTGGCCTGAAGTTCAAGAAGAGATGACAAGATCATTGGCAACCATGCGTGTTGACTATGACCAAGTGCATATTAAGAGTTTGGACAATACTAACAACCCACTTTTAAACAAGCGACGTAAAAACAAGGGTGTTAATGATTTACCAAGCCATATGCTTAAATAGGTTTAGTCATGTTTTGAGGTTGCTACCGAAGAACTAAATGTTGCGTTAGAAGTGGAATCTTTAGAATAGTTAAATAAATCTAAGCAATTTGTAAATGAAATCATAAACTATTTTACTACTTAAAAAAAATTGTATTCAAACTAAGTTGATTAATGTGCCTAAGCTTTGGCACACTATACAATTTTCTCATGAAGGTATATAAATGAGATTGAAGACAATAAGATCTATCACATAACCATTATAAATATTAGGGTTAGGCCATTGTCGATCCGATCATGGGCCCATAATGTTACAATCAGTTAAGCCGATGATCAGCAGTTTAAATGTGATTATTTCACCGATATTTTGAACCGTGTTAAATGATAAGTATGGTAGTTGTGAATTGCCAATTTTTAGCTGGGTAGCAGACAACATTGTACTTCATTGCTTTTGGACAGAGAAGAGACATGTCGAGTGGAAAGGAGAAGGGGTAGTTGGGGTTGTTTAGTCGTTAGGGGGAAAAAATGATTGAAACAACAGTCTATGGTGATCCATATTTTGTGGCTTTCAAGTGATACAGAAAGTGAAAATGAAACAGTGGATTTAAAGGGTGACATTACTCCCCCTCCCC
>CABFVX010004703.1:0-16067 GCA_902151425.1 Timema shepardi
GAGTGGAAAACCATTTAGGAAAAACCACCCCCAGTTCACCCGACCGAGATTCGAACCTCGATCTCCCCGTCCTCAGCGATTGAGCTAAACACGACTAGCGCGTCAGTCAACTACGCCACTTGAGGCGGGTATCAACATATGTAACTATTCAAAGTAGATAGAAGTGGCCTCGACCTGATGACTGGATGTGAACGTAGATAAGAGATGGTGTGATTGTGCGTGGGTCAGCAGTATAATTATGTATTACCAAGCCACGCCGTGAATGAGTATTCTCTACTTTCAACACTTTCAGCAAAAGAGACTAATCAACAACTTTCTTTTTTAAAGTTTATGTTTAAGGAAGTCTACGTACTCTACATTGTCTGAACCAACAGAATAAAACTTCACACGTTCTTAGCTGTGTAATATATGTTAGTGGATAATTATGGAAAATATAATTTTAAAAGAAATTCAACCACATTAGTAGGTAGAAAGGCTGTGAAAGAAAATTAATTGTAGATAACAAAATTCAGTGAGTACAGTATAACCTTGACCTCCAATCACTGGCAGCTTATTACGTTGCAGGCTTTACTCCTCATACTGTAGGACCATTGGTGCGAGAATAACATAACACTACTTACAAAATACCTTGAATATAGAATAAACACAAAACCCAATTACTTCATTCACGGTAGGAGTTTACCTCTGAAAGGTCTTTTTTCCTACCAATATCCTACTATATAATAGATTTCTGGTAGGGAAAAAGGCCTTTCAGAGGTAAACTCCTACCGTGAACGAACTTTACGTGCCCATTTATTCATCACTGTGGGAAAGAATGATGTTGTTTCACCAATAGGTAATTTTTTTTTTCATCCGCGCCATAAATAGAGCGTAGAATGCTTAGCTTATTAGAATAATGTTACCAAATACTGACTGAGCTCAAAGTAATTATCAGAAATCCAACTACGTTTTATTATCCATCATGTATAATGTATTTTTAAATTTCTGATTATATTACATCTCACTTTTAAGTTTATTCTAAAGCTTTGCACATTTAGAGTGTTTTATTCATAAAATTTTACAGCAAATATTGAGTGTTTGATTATAAACATACACAAAAATTAGGATGATTTTAAAGTAATTTATTTTATCATTATTGAGTTTGTGCTAAAAATGTACCGCCCCACTTTCACTCTATTTAGTTACGTCCACAATAGACTAAAAAAAGAGGAGGGTGATCTCTAAAGGAAATAATAATATGAAAAAGTAAAACATTTGCAAGTTAATGAAATATTTGAGTTTTATTCAAAGTAACAAACAGTGTTAAAACAACAAGTTGCATGGGCTTACAGGACTTACTGAAGTGTGTTGAAAAACAAATAAATCTTAGATATTTATTACATGCACTGTGCGTTTAAAAAAAACTTGTCTAGAAGAGACCAATGAAATAAACAAAATAGTTGCCATTATTTAAAGAAACTTTTCTAATTGATATAAAATTTCCTAATTCACCACAGTTAATTAAGATAAAATCAAATCAAAAGGATCAAAAGTTTAAATTACTAAATATTACAAAAGTTACAAAAAGCTTAATGAGTCTCTTTTAAAAGATTTACCAAACGTCGGATTCACACCAGTGAATAGACTAAACAGTTTTAAATTTAAGGTATAAATTTAAATTTAAATATCGCACCAGATACGTTAAATTTTAACTTTAAAAATTATACAAAATAACAAAGAGCTTGACGAGCCTCTTTTAAATGGTTCACAAAGCGTCAGAATCACACCAGTGAATACAGGCAAAACTGGTTTAAGTTTATGAAATAATTTTAAATATATCATCAAATATTTACGTTACAGCACAAAGGTTTGACTTCCCGACTAAACTCAAACCTTCGCTGGAAAAATACCCTCGTCACTTTTAAAGAATTGAACAAAATTCCCACATTTAAATATTTAATGTAAAACTAGAAAAAGTTAATCTACATAACTTGTAATTTTTCCTATAAGAATTAGTGAATATTAAATTCAAAACCCATATTAAACAACAAAAATAAGTTATTTTAACATAAACTTCAAAGCAAAAAGTCTTCAAAATAACCAACAAAGAAACATTAATTTAAATAATTTAAATTACTGATAGACACACAAGCAAAAATTTCATATCTAACCTAAATATTGCAAAACATAAAAATAACCCAAAAAAAATGTGGCTATCTTTTTAAACCAAGAAAATACTATGCTAGCGCCCAAGCGGCAACAGGAAGCATTAAGTGCTCCATAAAAGAACTTACGTTTAAAATCTAAGTATTTACCATAACATTACCGATGCCTACACTGACAGGTTTCCATAAACATATAAATCAAAGTATTTTAAGAAAATCAAACCCCTCGCAGTAATTTATATTTTATAGATTTAAAAAAAGATTTTATAAGCCATCCTGGCTGGATAACGTCCTATTCCTCAACAGGACTTCTCGTGGAAGTGGCCAAAGTAATATTCTATGAGAGTGTATGTGTTCCCTCGTTATATAGGTCTAGTTGTCGGGCTAGAAGGTGGGAGTTCTCCTTTACAATTAGGTCATTGGAAAACATCTGGTGGAAAGGCTTCTTAGTGTTGGTCACGTAGGCTGGTTCCTTGTTGTCTTGAACATATGCCGCTACTTTTGACTCACAAGACAAGCAGGTGTAGAGCTATGCTTGTTAAGTCACGTACGCCAACTCAGGTGTCTAACATATGAGTGGTCTACCGTACTGGCCAATCAGAGCATTGATGGCGTGATTTGAACTACTCTTCATTCTAGCAATTGTGGTGAGCAGACCGATATACACGTGAGTAGAAACCTATGTACGACATAGTAAGATCATGTTATTTAATAATCTATGAGTACAATATTATTTAGGTTAATATTTAAACTGGCAGTTTCTATTGGTATTTCTATTGCAGAATGTCTATGAATATTAGCTTGTTTAGGGGCGGGTAGTAACATTGTCATATTAGCAGTCAACACTAATGTAACATAAATAAATTATGCTATGCTAATTATCTCCAAATAAATAAAATATACACCTCAATTAATAAAATATGTGCTATTATCAAGTTGTGATATTACGTTTTAATCTAAAATAATTGATATTGATGATAAAGTATACAAACAAATCTATCACAACGGCTTGTATATGTAAAAGCTTGATTAAACAGATTTATAAGTGTACTAATGCTAGATACTAGCATTCAATAATATGGCATACCCGCTTTGGTGGCCGCGTGGTTTAAGTCGTCACTCTCGCAGTAGACTAGACATCAGAGAATGGAGGCATCGATGTTCGAATCTCGGTCGAGTGTATTGAGGGTAGTTTTTCCAAAATTACTTCCCACTTTCCTTCCACGCAAATGAAGGTACACTTCATATAAATTCAACCTTCTTGATCCCTTTCTCATTAGCGTAATTAGTGCATATGCGTATAATCTGAACAGGTATTTGGATGTAGTGATAAAAAGATTTGCTAATACAATAGCTAGCCTACTATAAGTAAATTGTGTATTAATAAGCCTAGTGAAAAAACTATCCAAGCACCGCTAACTTAAAAAAAATACCCAATAATTTGTGGAACTTCCATGAAGACTGAATAGTTGGTAGCTAGATCATATAAAGAAAATTATTGTCATTGGGGAGAGGAGATGGGCATTCAAATTGAGCTACGCCAATACTTTCAACAGACTGTCGCTAGTATATCTAACGATCCTTTAAAAATTTGGAAGGGATCATAATCTGCTTACCCCCTACTCTCCCGATTGCCATAAAATATGTGTTTACTATAACAACATCAGTGCTAACAGAAAGATTATTTTCAAAAAATTTGGCATTTTTACGCAATCTATAAATAGATTCAAAGGAAAAAAATCTGTATCAACTGTTTTTTCTTGGTTCTCTCAAACATGAATATTGGGATATTTAATTAGTGTCATAACATGTTTTTATTAATATTTTTATGCCACGTCCTAGTAACCACTTTTATTAATCAATTATTTGGTTATAATGTGTAATTATTAATATGTTAACAAACTATTTTAATATTTGAATGAGTCTTATTTTAATATCGGGACATTTTAAATACTAAAAAAATAATCATTCCAAATACTGATAAGCTATAAAATATAATTAAGCTTTTTTGCACTTGCTCTTTGTAAACATTCTTAAGTTGACTTATTTTACATTACATTTGTATTATTGACAGATCGTCATATCTGTGTATAACAAACAAGCAGTAATAAACTTTCTCATGTTTTACGAATGTATTTTTATCAACAAATAACCAATTTATATTTACTAATATATTTTTCAAGAATATGAGTGTAATATATTCCCAATGTCTAGAAAAATGAATAGTTGGGTTTTATTTTTAATTAATAATGGAGTGAGAATAAAATTGTATGTTCTGGTTGCAGTGGCGGCTCATGTATAGGCACTGCGGAACTGCAGCACCCCTATTTCCACCTGATATTATCGATAACATTTAATATATAGAGTCCTTTACTCTTTAATTTTTCCTTATTTTTGTAGTACAATATACATTCCTTAAGATTAATGTCAGTACTTCAGTAGCCATCACCCAGTTTATGAAAAATATACAAAAATATTTGTATGTAACTGTGCGCTTCACAGTGACAGCGACGTGGTGTTTGACTGTTGTGCGCATGCACACATAGGAGGGTCTGGGGAGGAAGGTGGAACTTTCAGGAAGAGGTAGCACTGTTAATCTCGTAGTGCCGGCTCTTGAGTGATGGTGGAAGGAAGTTTTTCTTACTTAGCTTGTGTTGGGCTTAAAAACCATGTACCATATTCTTGAATGCGATAAAGTGTATAATAGTGTAGAATTAGATTATTATTCTGCTTTCAGCTATTCTATTTGATTCTTTTTTTTTCGGTTCTTTTATTTAAAAGTAAGACTAAATGCACTTGCGGGAGAAAAATTTCCTCAATTGTCATTCAGAGATCAAGGAGAAAATTATTGAACTTTTTGTGCAAATTAAAACAAGAAAAATGGATTTCATTTTTTAATGAATATATCAAGCTTGAACCGTAACAATTTAAGTTAAAGTAAGTAAAAGAGGTGTTTTTTTGTTAAGATTTTATCAAGTTCCTGAATAGATTTTCTTTTTATACATGTTTTTTTTCCTTTTACAAAATTTTAAAACAAAAGCAAAACATTTTCTGGAGCAGCACCCCCAATAATTTTAGCTATGAGCTGCCACTGTCTGGTTGAAAAATGCTTTATTGTGGAGATAAGGATTGAATGAGAAGGCAAAGAGGGAGGAGGAAGATTTTTACCCTTCGTTCATCTTTGAAAATAATATGTCTGCGAGTAAAGAGAGCCAGCTGTTCAATAAACATTTCCTCAAATATATTACAAAGAATGCTAAAAACATCAATCTTGTAAATCCAAACTATATTTTTATTCCTTTTTCATCTTGTAAGAGGACCACCATTAATATGATAGCGTATGATTATTTTTTAAGTACCTAAAATATCGTATTTTAAAAATTGTTCTTTCAAGCGTATTTTTAAATAATACTTTAAGAACGCTGTAAATTATTTCACTAAATTATTATACTATTTTTAGTTATATAAATAACTAAAAATTTCTTGTATTCATTTATTGTGTTTAGCATAAAATATAGACCTACCATCGTAAAACATGAAGGGCTTAAATTTAATTTAGTTCAAATCTTATACAATACTGATAATTTATTTTACTGTTATATCCTAACAGTCAAAACGGTATTATTTACCAACCAATATTTGTATTACACTTAATATTGGTTGTATTTAAGTAAAGGATAGCTTTATTATCATGTAGGCCTTTTTCTATTATTTGATTAATCTATAATAGTTGCATAATTTTTTAAATTTGAATGTACTCACGATTGAGCCTTCACTCGGTGGCAAGACCATTCTTTAATTGTAGCTTCCCCTTAAATATAGTATATATTATATATAGGGCTAGGATTTTGATGATTTAGCATATTTTTTGGCAAACCGGGAAAGTTGTTATAGTACATACAAATGTGTTTCATAAGAAACCTCGCTGATTTAAGTCGGTATTTTAAGGTATTTTTTGCAATTTTCCGTGTTTGTACGCTAATGTGGCATTTTTTAAAGGTTTTTTGGTCATTTATAGTCATTTTTTCTTATTTGAGAGTCATGTGCCCATGTTTAGAATACCTCTGCACAAGTCATAGCAAAGAGTGGTGCCAAAACAGTGGTTAGACTACTTCCAAACCTTTCCTGTCTCTTCCTCCAAGCTGGTGATAGCTGGATATCTCTTCTTTCACCTCCCCTCTAGCCTAGTGGGGCTGTAAATGAACTCGTATAAACTAGTCTGATCAAGTTTTGCAGATAACGGGGGCTGATTGTCTCTCTACATTTTTCAGGAGCTACACGCGTTGTTTATGTGAATTTCAACATGCAACATGCCTAAAGTGAAAGAAAGTGCCTCATATAAATTAAAACTTTTTTTTTGCTGAATATGGTGAAAAAGTATTCTCTACCAATGGACAGATACTATGCTGCAAACTCTTTGGTGTGAGGGTTGCCGTGGAAAAGAAATTTACTGTGCAGCAGAATGTCAGGAGAGAAAAACACAAACGAGGTCTTCAGCGATTCCAGGATGAGAAAAAACTACAGCAAATGCTCCTTGGCCAAACCAGTGAGTCTTCAAAACATTCTGCATTTTACGAAGAATTGTGTGAGCCTTCATTTATGCCAATATTCCCTTGAGCAAAGTTAACAATCGGAAACTACGCGATTTTTTATAAAAGCACACAAGGAAGTTTTTTCTGGACTCCCCCACAATAAGAAAAAAATTATGTCAGCCATTGCTATGAAAACACCATGAAAAAGATACTAGAAAAGTAGCAGAAAAGAAAATATGGGTGTTTATGGATGTGACAACTGACTCTCTAGGATGATATGTAACTAGCGTAGTGGTAGGTACGATGGAATAAGATGGCCCTGGTGAACATTTTCTCATCAAATGTGAACATTTAGAAAAAGGGAATTTTTCTACGATAAGCAAACTATTTGATAGGTCCTTGAGCTTAATATGGCTCGATGGCATCCAACCCGACAATGTCCTGCTCTTAGTGACTTACGCTGCACCTTACATTATAAAGGCTGCTAATGCTCTTAAAGCGCTGTACTCAAAAATGGTGAACCTAACAAGTCTATCACAGGCCTGTCATAGAGTTGCTGAAGAGATACGATGGCAATTAATCAAAGTTGACCAGCTGATTGGGTGCGTGAAGAAAGCTTTTCTGAAAGCACCACCTAGAGTGGCATCATTCAAGTCGGAGGCCCCGAACGTTTTTTTGCCGTCGGCTCCCATTTTAACCAAATGGAGGACTTGGATTGAAGCATGCAACTATTACTGTGAGAACTCCCAAGCTGTGAAAAAGATCAACGACTCATTTGACAGCAATGAAGCGATCGCAATTAAAGTTGCACAGGAACTTTTTTCTGATCCTGAAATTGCAGGTAGGTTTGCCTACATAAAGTCGAATTTTGGATTTCTGCCTAGTGCCATTACTTTCTTGGAGAAGTCAGCAGTGCTATTAGTGGATAAAATAGATTTGATAAAGAAAATTGTGAATGACCTAAATATTGTGACTGTAAAAGTGGTAAAGGCTGTGCAAAAGAAAATTAAGCAAGTTAAAAAAAATGAAGGATATGAAATGCTGTGATTAATTGCAGGTGTGCTATCAGCGAAAAACTTTTCCCTTTGTGAAATTCCAGAAGATTTTGAACAAAGTGCCGTAGTTTATTTCAAGTATGCTCCTGTGGTGTCAGTAGAAGTGGAAAGGAGCTTCCTTATGTTTAAAGCATTGTTAGTAGATAATATAAGATCATTCTCTTTCGAGAACAGGCACATACTTATTGTTGTGCATTGCAATTCTAGACTGTTGAAATAAAAACTATGTTTGCCATGTCAAATTAAACTGTCAGAAAATGTAAGTTGAATTTTTATGTCTTTTCCTTATTTTATTTTATATGGAATATTTTTTGTTGACGAAATAAAAAACTTTCAGTTTGGCACAGAAACGGAAAGTTAAACTACATTTTAAGATTTTGTTTTAGTTTACTTGTTTTATCAAGAGAAAAGAAATCTCTGTCATTTTTTTATTTTTAAATAGCATTTTTAAAATTTTGGGTCACTAGGGCATTTTATAGAAATTTTTAGGTCATCAAAATCCTAGCCCTAACTATATAATTATTCGGTTACATTGCAGCTTCTTGTTAAGAAGGTACTGCACATGTTAAAATCGCAAACCATATGCTTATTCGTGCGTATACATAATGTATTAGTAAAGAACCCAATCTAATTGTGATTGTATGCAAATATTTTTATAAAATATATTAATATAACTATACTAAGTGATAGTCCGCATACATTCATTGCAGGGAGGACCCCCCCTCCCCAAGTGTCCAAGGCCATTACATCAGAGGTCAAACATAAACTTTTATTGGTGTATAGTTGGTAAGTGGGGGTAGCAAGCTTATATAATGTTATTTTGGATTTTGTTAAGTATGTTTGGAGCGGACAGCTCTGCCCGAGTTTTCAAGTGACGGTTGAGGGACGTAGCTGTCCGGGACAATAGGTTACCCAGTTCACCATAACGTAACTAGGCTAACTTGTAATAAATAATTTCAATCAATTAAGTTATTGATATATTATTCTAGTTTAGTTAATTAACTCTAAGAAACATTGTAAGTTAATATGCGAAGGCGGATTTCAGACGTAACGGTTATTCGCCGTCACTGTGGACGGTGCAGTGCCGTGATTATCGAGGTATTTGGGTTTAAACGAGAGCTTTCACACGGGACAGCACGGCGACAATGTCGGGGACGGCCACTGTGGTAGCGACGACGTATCCCGATATAGGGACGGCCGCTGTGGTAGCGACGACGTATCCCGATATAGGGACGGCCGCCGTGGTAGCGACGACGTATCCCGATATAGGGACGGCCGCTGTGGTAGCGACGACGTATCCCGATATAGGGACGGCCGCCGTGGTAGCGACGACGTATCCCGATATAGGGACGGCCGCCGTGGTAGCGACGACGTATCCCGATATAGGGACGGCCGCCGTGGTAGCGACGACGTATCCCGATATAGGGACGGCCGCCGTGGTAGCGACGACGTATCCCGATATAGGGACGGCCGCCGTGGTAGCGACGACGTATCCCGATATAGGGACGGCCGCCGTGGTAGCGACGACGTATCCCGATATAGGGACGGCCGCCGTGGTAGCGACGACGTATCCCGATATAGGGACGGCCGCCGTGGTAGCGACGACGTATCCCGATATAGGGACGGCCGCCGTGGTAGCGACGACGTATCCCGATATAGGGACGGCCGCCGTGGTAGCGACGACGTATCCCGATATAGGGACGGCCGCCGTGGTAGCGACGACGTATCCCGATATAGGGACGGCCGCTGTGGTAGCGACGACGTATCCCAATATAGGGACGGCCGCTGTGGTAGCGATGACGTATCCCGATATAGGGACGGCCGCTGTGGTAGCGACGACGTATCCCGATATAGGGACGGCCGCCATGGTAGCGACGACGTATCCCGATATAGGGATGGCTCCCGTGCCTTGAACGGGGCGCAGAAATGGTCAAGATAGGCCACGTTGTGTATAATGCATCTCTTCACACACGGTGGCGTGCTTGCTTCAGTCCCACATTGTTCGTTGTATTGAATAAATGCTTTGGCTTCTGGAACTTTCGAAATTAATGTTTAGGCATTAATTGCACAAGTGAAATTGAGTCCGGTGCTTTGGGACAGAAGCTTAGATGAGTACAAATCTCGGAGTGAATCATTATCAGCCTAGAGGGAGGTATGTGCTCTAATCCAATCAACTCAGAATTCGAGACGTTGGACGAGGAGAAGAAAAAAGGAGTTTGGTACACACAACATTTTCCTTTTGTTCATATTAGCGCACTGGAGCATAATAATAATAATAATAATAATATTTAGCACCGCGTCTTACTACCCGTTCGGGTTATACGCTTTAAGTACTAATTACTCTAATGGATTAGGAATTGGGAAGATTGAATTAGAGGAAATGAACCCGCATTTGCGTGGAGGGAGAGTGGAAAACCATTTAGGAAAAACCACCCCCAATTCACCCGACCGAGATTCGAACCTCGATTTCCCCGTCCTCAGCAGTCGAGCTCAACACGACAAGCGCGTTAGCCAACTACGCCACCGAGGCGGGTTGGAGCATAACGAGGAAATGGAAACGGTAAATTGGAGGGAAATCAACACGGTACGGCGCGCCGTTGGTACAAACGGTGAGCGCTGTCTTTATTCACGGCACGTGCCGTCCACGGCGAGACACCGTCCAATGGGAAAGCCACCTAATGTACGTATTAATAAAAAATCAACGATAGTTAAGGAAAGGTTTGAATATAAAAAATTTATTTATCATACATTACAATTATTTGACTGTAGATATATCATTCGTAGTAGGTAGTCCTACATTATAGTGTCATTTAGATTAAGAGACAAATGTAAAGATTTCAAAGTATGGTGGTCTTGGAAGATTGTTTGTGAACACGATACTACATCTACTCTCAATTCAAGTAATATTATGTCACTTTTGATGTATGTTATTAATAAACTAACAATATTAATGTAGTACAATATTTATGAATGTCAGCTTTTCCTGTGATATTTGGGCTGTGCTTGTGGAACGAAGATTAGTTGACTTAATGTAGTTAGACTGTAAATATTGTAATTTTAAAGTATTTCACTTTTTATTTTCCAATAAAGAGAAGAAGTATGCCATGTGTGGGCCACCACGGAGCACCAAAGGTCTGCGGACCACAGTTTGAAAACCACTTGGCTAGATGATATTTTATTTTCACTCTATATCTTATTAATCGTACGGGCTATTAGCAATTACATACTTAAACTGTGTAGTTATGAATAAGGTCGATTTTAGTGGAAAAGTGTCCGTATTTGCGCGTATGGAGAGAGGGTAACAAATACCCCACCCATAGAACACCATCCTGTACTAACCTCACCAATAAACACCATCCATAGAACACCAACCTCTACTGCCCGCACCAGTAAACACCACCAATAGAACACCATCCTGTACTGCTCTCACCAATAAACACCATCCATAGAACACCAACCTCTACTGCCCGCACCAGTAAACACCACCCATAGAACACCATCCTGTACTGCCCTCACCAATAAACACCATCCATAGAACACCAACCTATACTCCCCTCACCAGTAAACACCAACCTGTACTCCCCTCACCAGTAAACACCAACCTGTACTCCCCTCACCAGTATAAACACCAACCTATACTCCCCTCACCAGTAAACACCAACCTGTACTCCCCTCACCAGTAAACACCAACCTGTACTCCCCTCACCATTAGGAACCAACCTGTACTCCCCTCACCAGTAGGCACCAACCTGTACTCCCCTCACCAGTAAACACCAACCTGTACTCCCCTCACCAGTAGGCACCAACCTGTACTCCCCTCACCAGTAGGCACCAACCTGTACTCCCCTCACCAGTAAACACCAACCTGTACTCCCCTCACCAGTAAAACCGAATTGTATGAGCTTGACATTTTGTCAATACTCCCAGCAGTGAGGGAAATATTAATATAATAGTCCGAAAAATGATTCTTATCTCATTACAAATGAATACACATACATGTAAAACAAAAAAAATTCTGATCCCGTTGATTGGTGTTTTCTATTTGACCGGCCCTCTTTCATAACTCTCCCATTTAGGTTGGCTCCAAACGTTTTACTTTAGATATAGGCAAAATAAACTTAACTACTTCTTGATGGTAGCCGGCGCGTTTCTCATTTTAATATTGAGCTACACAAATCGTGGGCTTACATCATATATGTTTATTATGCTCAAAATAAACGTTTATTTTCAAATATGTAATACACGATTAAAAATATGGCTAGCAGCTGTAACAGTCATGGAATCACGGTTTCATCATTCAAATATTTAAATGTTTAAATAACGAAACTGAACAGCAGCATAACTTTATTTAATATCATCTTAAATTATTATTATTATTATTATTATTATTATTATTATTATTAGCACCGCGTCTTACTACCCGTTCGGGTTATACGCACTTACGCTAATGTGTAATGGTAGGGTGATTGTGAGATGAAATGGAGGACCTACAGTTTAACGTGGAATCCGAACCACGGTGGAGGCCTGGCATCCCTCACATTCACAAGATGTCTTGTCAGAGGTTAAGGAAAGGTTTGGTAATCAGATAAATCTGTGTCGGGACCGAGGATTGAACCCCGGCCGCCAGCACAGAAGTCTGACACCTTACCGCTAGACCGCCAGGTTTCCCTTGCATCTTAAAGAATTTATTAACACTACTACTCACAATCAATACAAAATATATTTATTATTCCAAAAAGATGTGCATTAGTTGTTGCATAGCCTAACGCCTAACTTGTGTTGGAGTTGATTGCCGATGACGAGGAGATCAAGGTTCGGATCCCGGTCAGGTGTACTGACGGTGATTTTTCCTCAATGGTTTCCCACTCGAATCCAGGTACAACTGGTCTAGAATCAACCCTTCTCATTCCCAGCCAAGTATCGTACTGAATGTTGGCTCGACACGGCGGGGAGAACAACCCGGGATGGGCACGACGTATCGGCCGCTACCGGAGCTGGGCCTGGCCCAAGTACAATCCAACTTGCGTTATCAAGTGTTACCAGATCTACTTTCACGATAGGTCATGTTATCTACAGGCTCCACTTTTTATAGACATTATCAATAACTGAGAAATAAAAATAATAGTTAGTATGGGAATTGGTGACCTGTTGGTCTAGGGGTAAGGTGTCAGACTTCTGTGCTGGCGGCCGGGGTTCAATCCTCGGTCTCAGCACAGATTTATCTGATTACCAAACCCTTCCTTCACCTCTGACAAAACATCTTGTGAATGTGCGGAATGCTAGGCCTCCACCGTGGTTCGGATTCCACGTTAAACTGTAGGTCCTTCATTTCATCTCACAATCACCCTACCATTACACATTAGCGTAAGTGCGTATAACCCGAACGGGTAGTAAGACGGTATGATAAAAAATAATACCCGAAAAGTAAGGGATTTTGTAGCGTTCCACAATTTCTTACAGACCTAAAAAATTATATAACTTTATTACAGTATGTTGGGCCTCCCTCAATACTTTTATTATTCTTAAAACTCTTGAAATAAATTATATTTATTCAAAATAATATTGGATTGGTTTATCCGTGATCGTAAAGGATAGAATAAGATACCTCTCGGCTAATACCATACCCTTATATTTACTAGGCCTACTTCCTGTCATTTGTAATACCCGGTATTGAGGGACATTGTTTCAGTACTGAATTCAGTACTAGTCAACATACAACATACAACATACAACATACAACATACAACATACAACGATACAATATCATAGTCATTTCAGGACTTGACTAGTGCATGGGTACACAAAAACTCTCCGCCCCTTTATTTTATAATATAGATATAGAAAACAAATAAAACAAACAATAATATTGTTTAAATTATTAAAATATTATAATTGGTATTACATTTAATATGCAAGTTACTTTAAAAGTCCGAAGACCGGTAAATGTTATAATTTACCAGTATATCCTAACATTTATAGTATCAGTTGGTAAAAGTCCGAGATATCTTAGAAAATATTAACAATTTTAGTTTTAACCCTATTTAGAGTCAGGTGGGAGAGAGGATCCCCAGTTATAGCTTTGACCAGTACTCAACCTAACATAACCTAGCCTAATCCAACCTGACCTACAGTTTAAATTAGGCTTAGTTATGTTAGGTTAGGTTAGGTTAGGCTATTTGTTTACTTTTGAGTGCTGGTCAAAGCTAGAACTGGGGATCCTCTCTCCCACCTCATTATAGAGATGGTTAAAACTAAAATTGTAAACATACTCTAAGATATTTTGGACTTTTGCTATAAGATATAGTAAATATTAGGATCTAACAGTAAATTCTAAAATTTACCGGTATTCCAATCTTAACAGTTAAATATACAGTATTAATATAAATAATGATATTATATATTTAGAATAAAAATACTTGAAAACATTCAGAAGGTTTCAAATTGAGGGACATTTTTACAAATCTTTACTTTACAAGCAAAACTGCAAAATTAAGAAATAAACTAAATTAAAAACATTAAAAAGATTGAGAACACGCGCCGAACGCTATCGAACAACTGTAAGTTTTTGGGAATGCTCAAGGGAAGTCAGTTGATCGCCTGTGCTCAGTGTCTCCTTTTTTTCGCCTCTGTTTGGACCGTTCAGAGGGTTTGCAGCGATGTAGTGAGCCGCGGAAGAATATTTGAGGTTCTGCAAGCTTGCAAATTAGTCACCAGTTGCTAAAAAAACGTAGCGTTGGTGCCATACAGTCTTTCACTGGTATTTGCTTTTCGGAACTTTGTGTCCTTCTTAGGAATTTCATTGCCGATAAAGTCAATGAAAGTCTCAAAGTCTTTAGATGACATTCGGTTTAAATTTCGGTAATGTCCTACGTTAAATCCCCTTAAAAGTTCTGTATTTTGTCGCCTACAAGATGGACATTTTATCCACTTCTTCCTGTCCCTCTTATTATTCTTGTGATTCAATGCCCACAGCACAAAGTAAGAACCCGTTGCTACTAACAAATCCAGTTTGAGCTCCAGTGCTTGTCCTGTTCGCGGCAAAAATTGGCGGGAAAAGTCGAGCCCCAGCAAACGGTCCGAATACTCCGGGTGTATTCGGACGAGTTATTTGCTCCAGCTCGTTCGGGGTATTCGGCTTTTTCTGTTTGTTTCAAGTAAAAATCCTCAAGTGAATACGTACCTTTACATGAGATGGTTGTACGGGGCTTGTTTTAAAACACATTTAAACACATACAAAAATTATACCTAAAACATTAAGTACGGTAAAAGTAGCCTATGATAATGTTTATCTCTACAGTAGCCTCATGGCTTCTTTGGTGCTGACTGACAGCTCATAGCTGGCAGCTAAAAGCTTTAAAATGTTACCAGACCAAACTATGTATCCCTACGCCGAACCATATGATCTGCAAAAACATGTGTTTAGCAGTTGTCACTTCTGACAGTCAAAATGTAGGTATATACCTAAATGTTGACTGTCAGAAGTCAGCTCTGAGCTGTCAGTCAGCACCAAAGAAGCCACGGGGCTACTGTAGTAACTTTTAGGATTGCTTTCGAAAATAGGTAATAAATGCAACAAACGAAAAATTAGCCATTCATCAAGAAAAATTGTAAAAACGTTTAGGTGATTTTTTTTTAATCTATGGAAAATCTGAAGTATTTAAGTAATTTTATATTAAATTTTTTCTAGACACCATAAACAATACATAAATTTAAAAGAAAAAGAACAAATTTAAAATATTTTTATTTTATGAAATGATACAATAAATAATTGTTATTAACTCGCCAATACATAAATATCAAGGTAAGGTTTATTGCTATAAAGATTTTTTCAAACGAAAAACATTAACAAATTAAATAACCCTATCTTAGTTCAGTTTTACACTAATATCAATTTCATTTGCAAGGACTGCTGAGTGATTAAATATTTCCGGAGTTTGAGATTATCGCAGAAAATTATTTTTAACTATCGCAAAAGCAGATATTAGGCCTACCTTTCAGCTGAGAAATTTTCAGCTGGAGTACTTACTTAAGTAAATCTTCAATAAGACACAAGCATTTAAATAAAGATAATAGTGGTCCTTTCCTTTTAATGTTTTGTTTAGGGGCGGTAAAGAGGATCAACACTTTTTATTATCTAAACTAAAAATATATTATAAAATAAGGTAAATAAAATACAAATAAATAATCAATTAAAAAATAAAGAACAAAAATATATCACTCGTGCAAAAATTCTCATCTGCTCAAAATGTCCCTAAAGTGTTGAAAGATTCCCTGCGTTGTATGCCAGAATCTGAATCAACATGCATTTTAAAATGTTTGTCTATGAAAATTTGCCC
>CABFVX010004703.1:20783-31084 GCA_902151425.1 Timema shepardi
CATATATATGTATATATATATATAAACATATATATATACATATATGTGTGTGTATAAAATAATGAAAATAATAACAATAATAATAAGAAATCTAATCCAGGTATAAATTAAACATAAAATAAACTTTAAAATTTGGTCTTACAGTTTACAGAAACCCAATCGATTTTTAATTTTAGTCATCTTAAAATTTTTGGCGCCCCTCAAAATTGGCCGCCCTAGGCCCGGGCCTCACGGGCCTAAGCCTAAATCCGCTACTGATTGGTCCATGTGGTTTATCTAGAAGGTATAGTATTAATCGGATTGCACAGCAATTCTTCCACGATTGGAAATACGACTGTGCATAAACAGCTGGTTTTGTTGATAAGTTATTGATAATGATTTATAAGAGCGTTTCCGACAAAACAGGCGGTGGTTGTTCTTTGCGGGAACATTCGCTGACCATGTCGATTGGAGCGTCTGACCGCTGGGATTGGACAACTAGCGACACTGCTTACGAACACCCCCTACTTGAAGGCAAATATCCTCATAACTGTCATTGGCTTACAATATTATGTGTATAACCTGTACAGATAGCGTGACGCGGTGATAACAATAATCATAAAATAAATCCAAACAGGTGCAAGTATATGTCCTATTATAATCATTAATACATGCGTATATACTGGTCGGGTACTGATAAATGGTGGGTTGGACTTGGAAAGCAAGTTTTGGAAATAGCCAATATTTGCTTTGACTGACCTATGGTAAATCTTGTAAACCCCCCATAGATCCAGAGCATGCCTTGAGAACTACAGGCTGTCACCGCGTGTTACAACCCGCCCGAGTCATTTGAAATTACAACAGCTATGGTGAAGGGTTGAGGTAAATTAGAATTAGGAGTAAATACACCAGAGCTTGCAACAATTAAATTTACGAATATTATATGATCAAATTACTTTTAAAAAAATCTTGTAAATCTAATTCATAGGTGTTTTGATTTGATAGGTTTAACTAAATTTAGAATAATTGGTTTATATGTATTGAATTATATTTAGGAATAATATGTGATTTAATTACTTTAATATTTTTTTTAAATTTAACTTATAAGAATTTTGTTCTAATAAATTTAACCAATTTAAAATGGGATTGGTTTATATGTAGTGAATTATATTTAGGAGTAAAATGTGACTAAATTACTTTAAAAATCTTTTAAATGTAATTTACAGGTGATTTGATTTCAGGAAAAAACACCCTCAGTCCACCCTGCCGTGGCTTATACCACGATCTATAAATCACAAACGAACCAAACTAAATTAGTTTTGACAACTATTAGTCCACGTGCGTGTCCACCGGTGAAAGTAGCTTTAAGTACACATTTTTAAGGAACTAAAAATTTGTCATTGCATCTCAAATTTACTGACACAATTAATTATCATCTAAAGTATCATATTATTATATAAATTGCAATAAAAAGGTCTACTAATAATACTAATATTTACGAGTACTTAATTATTCCCGTATCAAATTATTGTATTTTAATTCTAAATTAAAAATTTCAGTTTCAAAAAGTTTAGTTCTTACAATTCAAATAACATATGTTGTATATTCTATAAGATGTTAATAATAAGTTGATCTGATGTTGCTACGTATTATTTATACACAAAACATGTAAATATATTGTATATTAAAGTTTGAATAGGACTCAAGCTACTGTCTACGTGAAGCATATTTCATTAAAATAACTAAGTTTGGTTCAAAAGTAAACCAAAATAAAATATTTTAAAAGTTTCATAACAGTTGTGTGAGTGTAATATAAAATGTCCGAGTGTTGGCGATCAGAATGGCACGAAGCAGATTAATTTTCTTGTGAACCATTTCTTTTAACAGAGGCCTAGACACGTACCTAGGTATTTTTGCCCGTTATCTACATTTAGGGGTTATACTGTGTTTAGCGATGGGTTTAACATGAGGTATTGTATATTCTAATGAGGTAAATATGAGCAAGACAAATAAGAGGAACAAAAGGGCATACTTTCTGGCCGTACTGGTAAAAAGTGTTTTGGATGTGCAACGTCCCCCACACTCTGGAAGTAATATTATTAATTTATTTTTATATTTAAATATTTACTTGATTACGTTACTATGGATGGGCCTAGTTGCCAAACCAAATTCCCAACACATTCAATTTCATATTAGTTACAGCCCTTTAATGAAACTTACATCATTATAGCCATTACTTCTCCAATAGATGTCCCTTATTTCTAAAGATGGCTTAGTATTATTTTATCGGGTGCTTATATTATTATTATTATTATTATTATTATTATTACTGTCAGTAATAGTAGTAGTAGTAACTGCATTTATTGATTTGGTACATTTTAGTATTATAACATCCATAACACTTAGATCCAATTTGACTATTTCTTCCAAAGGGATTTAATGTAAAGGTGTATACATTGATTTCCTCTGTTGAGGAATTTAGTCACGTGACTACTCTGGTAGAACCATATCCCAACCCCTAGAGAAAATACAAAAAATCCGAATAAGGATCCAGGTTTCTCAAGTTTTGTACAAATCGGACTGCCATATTTGAACATTCAGAGCTATTATCACGTCCATAAAAATGTATAACACTTTACCATAAGGTGAAATTAGCCTATGGCCAATTTTAACACATTTGTATAAGTAGAACTAATCCAGAACCAACCGAAACATTTTATGTTCACTGTATACGCTGTATTCAGTTCGGTAGCAGGCCCACATCCCCAAGATTTAATAATTTCGCAATGCTACAAACTCAACAAAGTCAATTAATAAGATGAACTTTAATCAAAGTATGACTATTAATATGTGGCCTATTTGTATGTGGGCACTATTTGACGTGTTTTGGGCTCATTTATGTAATGTTCTACTTAATTAGTTACGAAATTTAATATATATAAATATATGTATTCAAATAATAATACAACTCGACGAATATTTAACTCGTTCAAGTGTTATGGCTATCTTACCAAAGTGAGCTCATAAAATAGAAAGATAAATCTACTGATGCATAGATGGTTATTATTAAAAGAAAACACAAGTTCAATTCAAAGGAGACATGCGTTGCGTTAACCTACGTATCGTCCTACCTTCCATTTCCTTCATTGGGGTGGAATAAAGCAGGCTTGGTGGAGGGGGTGGTGGGAGCCAGTCGGGGTAGGTGCAGTCTGCAGGGGGCAGAGCACCAGGGGGCCCTCCTCCTGGGTAGTGTTGCATGACTAGCTTTCACACCAATCCAGAGTAAGAGGGGGCAATGATCGCACAAAATTGGCAAACAACCATTTTTATCTTGCAATACATATTAATCACAACTCCAATCATCGTCCTAGGTGAGAAGTGATAGTCTCTCATTCGAATGGCTGAACCTATTTAAACATTCGTTTAGTTGACAATCTCATCGAGAGATAATTAACATACTCGTTCAAGATAAGCTGTCGTTAGTCTAATTAACGAGATTGTATCCCAGCACTTTCTGTTTGACCATAGATATAATTTTTTAAATATTCTCAACGACCTTCAACTTTTTGAAGGGTTCACTTAATGTTCACACATATACAAAATAAATTAGATTTAAAAAAAACCTTCTTAAGGATTGTTGCCAGTTCCTTTCATCGTGGGCATTCCCCCTTCCCGATACCCCTCACAAATTTGTTAGAAAAGTCCACGACTCCTTGGCAGCTACGAATGAAAAGCAGCGATGTTTGAAATCCTTAGGTATCGCCTTGTTATCTAGAGCTTTTCGTCAGTTAAGTTTCTTCATTAAAAAAAAAAAAGTCCTTAAACTTTTGCTCGAGGCGCGTCGGTGAGGAGAGTTTTACACACTGAGTGACAAGAGTTGTCCGTGGCTCAGTATAGTCGGCGATGACTGCAAGTTTCTTCGACCCTGCAGGGGCTCCTTGGTTTGGCGGCTCCCACCTCCCCCCCCCCTTCCCTTCAAAGTGTACCAAGCAGACAGCACCCATAGCTCCCCTCCACCTTTCCGACGTCCCAATTCTAGCACCCCCCCCCCCTCCTCAAGGCCCGGTCGGACTCGGTTGGTGCAAAATCTACATAGGTCTCACCATTCATTTCATTTAACAACTAGAACAAGTGACGGTTCCGCAATATCCCTATGAATTATGATAGTCCATTTAGATTAAACTCCGTTATATTGTTTCCTTAGTTTAGATCTAGGTCTAATGGTGAACTTTGAATTTGCCTCACGTGGTGACCCCGACAGTTATTATTATTATTATTATTATTATTATTATTATTATTATTATTATTAGCACCGCGTCATACTACCCGTTCGGGTTATACGCACTTACGCTAATGTGTAATGGTAGGGTGATTGTGAGATGAAATGAAGGACCTACAGTTTAACGTGGGATCCGAACCACGGTGGAGACCTGGCACTCCCCACAGTCACAAGATGTCTTGTCAGAGGTGAAGGAAGGGTTTGGTAATCAGATAGTTATTAAATACCTATCAAAGGTGTCCTGTAGTTTAATGACGAACTTTTCTCTTCATTTAAAAAGTGTGTCATCTAATGCCGCTATGCCCACGACAGACATCCAACAACTGTTGATAACACCAGGTGAAGAACATTAAACTCTCTTTCTACTGGGGCAATATTTTGCTTATTTTGGCCAAAAAGAGTTGCTATAAAAACTGCTAGAATCCTTCCCACAGCTTGTTTACCTACAGTCCGACGTTAAATCTTCACTGTTAGGTAATAAATTCTTTTCAAATGTAGTTTGTAACATTATGAGATGATCAATGATGTCTTTATTAAACCCAAGATGCCTCAATGTTCGCTCCTATAATATTTAGCTTAAAATTTTGATATGTGGTTTTTAATGGCACTATTACGTTTAGAATTTATTATATATATATCATTAGCGATTCAAAGGAAGAGGTTTCAGAACAAATTCGTTTCAAATTACATTTTCCATAGATTTCATAGGGAAACTATTTGGTTTAACTAAGAACGATTTAGTACAGTAATATTAAATTAATGAGATGTTTTTTTTCAGAATTCCCCTTAAAATGAAGTTTAAAATTCTTAACATTATTCATAAAAAATTCTCCAAAGTTATCCTATGGAAAATATCGGATTTCATTAATGAGCTATTTGTACCCAGAAAAACTCATCTGTTAGTGACGCCACAGGGATATTCAAATGGGGTAACTTATCTGATATCTATAAGCACAACTTAGTAATTAAAGTGAAATGAATTATAATATATTAATTAAATATTGTCGGTGACCTGGCAGCCTAGGGATAAGGTGTCAGACTTCTGTGCTGGCGGCCGGGGTTCGATCCTTGGTCGCGGCAAGGATTTATCTGATTACCAAACCCTTCCTTCACCTCTGACAAGACATCTTGTGAATGTGAGGAATGCCAGGCCTCCACCGTAGGTTCGGATTCCACGTTAAACTGTAGGTTCTTCATTTCATCTCACAATCACCCTACCATTACATATTAGCGTAAGTGCGTACAACCTGAATGGGTAGTAAGACGCGGTGCTAATAATAATAATAATAATAATAATAATTAAATGTTTAGTGTTTTGATCTATTAGTCTATAAATACTGTAATATTATATTTTTATTAAATTAATACGTTGGTGTTAGTCTAGTATATCTTGTTTGACATTTAGATCGCGTACGTACCCATTGGCATGTGGCATGTGTGGGCTTATGACACCTGTCTAATTATTATTGTTTAACTCTATTACACCCACTTCGGTGGCCGCGTGGTCTAACGCGCTACTCTCGCAGTAGACTAGACTGCCGATTACGGTTGAGGTTCGAATCTGGGTCGGGTGTACTGAGGGTGGATTTCCAAAGTGGATTTTAACTTTCTGTCTCCACTCAAATGCGGGTACACTTCTTTTAAATATAACCTTCCTAATCCTTAAAACTATAATAAGCGTAATTAGTACATAAGAGTATAAACCAAACTAGGAGGTAAAGAGGGGGTGCTAAAAAAACAACTCCATGGCGTGACGTCAATTACTATTTTTGATTCAAGAAATGTCTACCTATTTAATTTGAAAAAATTAACCTTCTCAATTTCTGTTTTTACTGAAATATGTTATTTCAATATGACTCTCTATGCCTATATTCATCTACTATAACAGATTATTGCCTCCTACACTTTATAAAGGGCGTATCGTATACACTGGTGGGGGTAGGGGGGTAGTGGTCAATCAACGGCTAATTTGCGAGATTAATTAATCTCTACTGTCGACCTCAGTGGTCTTGGGGTAAAGTGATCACCTAAGAGTCCGATGATCGTAGGTTCAAATCCAGGTGAGGTCTACGGATTTATCTTGTAAGATAAAAATCCTTAGCACAACTTCCTCCGGAGAGGATTGTCGACTGTGGCATATAAAATAACCCTGGAAGATATGTGAAAATATCTTTCCTGGCAAAATTGGTAGGACTTTTCGCTCTCACTCATGGAAATTATTGTGCACTGGTATAATCAGTCGTTTCGGAAAGAGGATGATAAATACTTCAAATAAATAATTGAACTCTACTCAACATGCCCTGTTAGCGTTTGCATTGAAATGTTGATAAAGCTTTCTTAAAAATCTGATGGGTACGTCTTCTCTACAAGTTAAACGTCAACCTCGCGTAAAAACACAACATTTGGATTTTGGCAACATTTTGTAGAATCTGACATGTATTATTATTATTATTATTATTATTATCATTATCACCGCGTCTTACTACCCGTCCGGTTTATACGCACTTACGCTAATGTGTAATGGTAGGGTGATTGTGAGATGAAATGGAGGACCTACAAGTTTAACGTGGTATCCGAACCACGGTGGAGGCCTGTCATTCCCCCCATGTCTTGTCAGAGGTGAAGGAAGGATTTGGTAATCAGATAGATCTTTGCCGGGACCGAGGATTGAACCCCGGCCACCAGCACAGAAGTCTGACACATTACCCCTAGACCGCCAGGTCACCTGTCTCTGACATGTAATGTGGATGTATACATTTTTACTATTTCTTCGAAAGAATCAATTCCTACAAATTGTTGAATACCCAATGTGTAACTTTTGCCAGAACTACATGGTGAACTTACAGTGCACTTTCTGCTCCAAATAATTATATCAGAACACGACTTTTTAACTTAATCGAATTTAGAAAAGATACAATACTCAGCACCTGACCAACACTTTGAATGAGGAAACCCACATTTAGCCAGTAACAAATATTTCAGCCATGATGGTAACCGAACCCGGTACATTTAGTACATTAGGAAGACACTCCACAGTGTGAGCGAAAGCATTTGACCGTAACCAGTTGATTTCTAACATGAAAATAAACCACACTCTTGGGAGGTCTGGGCTAGCGTACACAAATCTTTCAATAATAATAAACATATGATAGTGACTTGATAGCAAGAATTAAAGACCAATCAAATAAAGCTCAACCTTTCTCGTCCTTAATATTCTAACGTAGTTAGTACATAGGCGGGTACTAAAACTCGGTGCTAGAAAATAAAATAAAAAAGCCCAACATTTACATTATTACCACCCGCCTCGGTGGCGTAGTTGGCTAACGCGCTTGTCGTGTTGAAGCTCGACTGCTGAGGACGGGGAGATTGAGGTTCGAATCTCGGTCGGGTGAACTGGGAGTTGTTTTTCCTAAATGGTTTTCCACTCTCCCTCCACGCAAATGCGGGTTTACTTCATCTAATTCAACCTTCCCAATTCCCAATCCATTAGCGTAATTAGTACTTAAAGCGTACAACCCGAACGGGTAGTAAGACGCGGTGCTAAATATTATTATTAATATTACACTATTACTGTCAAGAAAAAGTTTGAAATTTTCGTTAAAAAATTAAGGATGAGTTTTATTATTAAATATATATAGGCCTACACTCTTTTGACAACTCTCACCGGAGGAAATATTCCCTGACTTAGAACCTAACAATCATACTTGCACTGAGAAACAATTCATTCGACTTTTTGTTTTACGCATCGCGTATTAATACCTCTTCTGGTTGTACGCATATGTAGGCCTACTAATTACGCTAATGAGTTTGGGATAAGGAAGGTTGAATTTAAGAAAGTGTACCCGAATTTCCATGGAGTGAGAGTGGATTACCATTATGAAAAAACCACCCTCAGTACTCTAGCTGAGATTTGAAACCCAATCTCACTTTCGTTGGCAGTCCAGTCTATTGTGAGAGTGACGCCTCAGACCATGTGGCCACCAAAGCAGGTTGTTTTATTATTCAAACTAACACTTTGTGAAAAAGATCAAAATGTCTTAGCTACTCGCTGTGACCTCATATTATCTCTGCAATAGGAAACTGGAACATTTGTTATGAAATTAATATTTATATATACAGGGTGTACCGTAACATGCAATACCTAGCTCAGCGATGACAGGGACACAAAACAATGACATGTGTCCCATTTGATCTTGTATGCGATTTATACTCCTGTTTGTACACCAGTCATGTGGAGCCGCTTAAAATGGCCGCCTTCGGTCTAAATGCAATTATTACAATACAATGTTTTTTGTAAATAGTGTAAAATTATATGACACGATGATTGCAGGCTTAAATTTAGGCTGAAGACGGCCATTTTTAGCACGTTCTATGATATTAAGGAGCTCCACATGACTGAAGAACAAACATCTCCATAACTTGGAAACAAGATCAAATGGGACCCGAATTAATATGAACTTGTATTTGTTTTTGTGTCCTCGCTGAAGTATTTGTGTGCTACATTAATATCTGAAACATGACAACAGAATAAACACCAAGCCTGTCTAGTGCGGTTTCCGGACGACACGGAGATGTGGTGTAGGCCTACTCAAGGCAATTTTTTCTAAATGTTTTTCAATTCTCTCTTTACATGTAGATTAATTTCTTTAAACGTTCGCTCTATAATCCCTACTTCATTAGTGTAGTTAAATGGTGATATCTTGGACGTGGCCAAATAGTGTTATACTCTTGTATTGTATGTGAAATAATCACAAGTATAACACAATTCAATTGATCAAGGTCTTACAACTTTCGGCATGAGATGTCTTTTTTTGCGGCCCCCCAATTAACTCGGAAAAGTATAAGTCTACTGTTGCAAAAGTTATGTTTTTTGCCAACAAACGTAATTGTGAAAATTGATAAATGACATCTGGACACGGTAATCGAACCCGGGACCTTTGTATTAGTACGCCAATGCTCTTACCACTGAGCTATCCAGGGGTCATCCCGTGTCCAGGGCCATTCTTCACTCATATTTTAAGGCAGTCTCTATGATGGACGTGCGGAAATCATCACTAGGTAGCTCTGTGGTTAGAGAAATGTCGTACTAAGCCAAAGTCTCGGGTTCGATTCCTGTGCCCAGGTGTCATTTTTCAATTCAAATAATATGATATCTAGATTCGAGTAAATCCTCACTAAAACAAATATAATAGCTTTGGCGATTTGATTAACAAACGGAATATTTTGACTTGCGACTATCGAGGAAAAAATCCTTTAAATTTTCAAGAATTCTCGATTTTCAACTCCATGCATAACGCATAAATAGTTTATTATTAGCACCGCGTCTTACTACCCGTTCGGGTTGTACGCACTTACGCTAATGTGTAATGGTAGGGTGATTGTGAGATGAAATGGAGGACTTACAGATTAACGTGGGATCCGAACCACGGTGGAGGCCTGGCATTCCCCACATTCACAAGATTTCTTGTCAGCGGTGAAGGAAGGGTTCGGTAATCAGATAAATCTGTGCCAGGACCGAAGATTGGACCCCGGACCCCTAGCACAGAAGTCTGACACCTTACCCCTAGACCGCCAGGTCTCCTCATAAATAGTTAAAGCTAATTAAACTACATGCACTGTGCAATATTCACTATGTATCAATTATGAACGTTGCCATTGGAAATAATGAATGTGAACTTCTTGCGTACTATGTGCTATGCACTATTCTATATTAGTTAGTCGTTGTGCGTGAATAGAAACACAGCCTTATGAAGACAAGCACTTTTGTTACGTAAACCTCAAATATTATTATTTATGTTATTGAGTGAAACTCGCCTCGGTGGCGTAGTTGGCTAACGCGCTTGTCGTGTAGAGCTCGACTGCTGAGGACGGGGAGATCGAGGTTCGAATCTCGGTCGGGTTAACTGAGGGTGGTTTTTCCTAAATGGTTATCCACTCTCCCTCCACGCAAATGCGGGTTCACTTCCTCTAATTCAACCTTACCAATTCCTAATCCATTAAAGTAATTAGTACTTAAAGCGTATAACCCGAACGGGTAGTAAGA
>CABFVX010004703.1:36232-61211 GCA_902151425.1 Timema shepardi
CCCGGCTACTCCCATGCTATATTCATTTCTATCTTATGTACTACCTTTCAGGTTAAACTAAGTGTACGTATCGACACTGTCAAGGCTCGTTTTGTGGAGGGCAACTTAATGGACATTTAAAATATGGTTGACCGAATACCTAGCAGTTTTCATACAAACCATCCATACAACCTAGTAAAATATAACATAACAACAATATTTAACGTAGGAAATATAATATAACAACAATATTTAACGTAGGTTTAAAAATATTTACAGATTTTATTCAACCCAAAACAAGAAAGCTTGTTAATAAATGTCCAGATTTTTAATTTAATTTTGATGGATTAGAATTTGACTAGAATAAAATTATAACTGTGCTTAAAAAAAACTGCCTTGTGTCAAAATTAGAACTACAATATTCAACAGTGAAATTGTATCAATTATAAATTTAGGGTATATCTTCATTACTTGAAATTACCAAACTGATGGTAGCAGTTATATGTTTTTATACATGGGTTTTTAATTTACTTGGAAAATATTGGGGGAAGAGGGCCAGGGGCCTTAAGATAATCCTTGCCCCCAAGAAAAAATAGGGGGCTCAAACGCCCCAAAGCCTCCCTCCCACCCATTTTAGAGCTCCTGGTTACATTTCATTTATAAAAGCTAATGTTATCTTGAAAACCACTAATTAATTATCTTTAAGTACTTACTCTAAGACATAAGGAATCCGAAAATTAATCACGGCACTTACAAATTATACCACCATTCCTTATCGTGAGCTATTTCTATCCAGTCCACCACATTACACCCTGTCCCTATATCTAGCTAGTTCTATCCAGTCCACCACATTACACCCTGTCCCTATATCTAAGCTAGTTCTATCTAGTCCACCTCATTACACCATATCCCTATATCTAGCTAGTTATATCTAGTCCACCTCATTACGCCATATCCCTATATCTAGCTAGTTATATCTAGTCCACCACATTACACCCTGTCCCTATATCTAGCTAGTTATATCTAGTCCACCTCATTACACTATACCCCTATATCTAGCTAGTTATATCTAGTCCACCTCATTACACCATATCCCTATATCTAGCTAGTTATATCTAGTCCACCTCACTACACCATATCCCTATATCTAGCTAGTTATATCTAGTCCACCTCATTACACCATATCCCTATATCTAGCTAGTTATATCTAGTCCACCTCATTACACCATATCCCTATATCTAGCTAGTTCTATCCAGTCCACCACATTACACCCTGTCCCTATATCTAGCTAGTTATATCTAGTCCACCTCATTACACCATATCCCTATATCTAGCTAGTTATATCTAGTCCACCACATTACACCCTGTCCCTATATCTAGCTAGTTCTATCCAGTCCACCTCATTACACTATACCCCTATATCTAGCTAGTTATATCTAGTCCACCTCATTACACCCTGTCCCTATATATAGCTAGTTCTATCCAGTCCACCTCATTACACTATACCCCTATATCTAGCTAGTTATATCTAGTCCACCACATTACACCCTGTCCCTATATCTAGCTAGTTCTATCCAGTCCACCACATTACACCCTGTCCCTATATCTAGCTATTTCTATCCAGTCCACCACATTACACCCTGTCCCTATATCTAGCTAGCTATATCCAGTCCAGCTCATTACACCCTGTCCCTATATCTAGCTAGTTCTATCCAGTCCACCTCATTACACTATACCCCTATATCTAGCTAGTTCTATCCAGTCCACCTCATTACACCCTATTCCTATCTCCAGCTAGTGTACGGATCGCCTCATTGAAAGGTGACCAGTTACACATATTGATTTTAGTGAAAAGTTTATATATATATATTGCCAAGACTGAAAGAGAGCATAAGTATATAATTAATCAACACAAAATGAGGTTAAGATAGTTATTTTAAAAAACGTGGTTTCCAACATGTTAATTTTTAAATCATAAACCAGTTACAAAAAGGACTGTATTATTTATTAAGAGAATAAATGGTAATAAAACATAATAAAAGATTAATTTAAAATAAAAGAGAACATTTACATTTACTACATTACCGATTTGTCTAAGGTATAAATAAAGGATATCTCCTATAGAACAGAGAAAACCAAAAATAAAAATTAATTAATACAAAGACAATATTCTTCAACCATTATACTTAATCCCCTGTTCTATTAAATTTTAAACAACGTGGTTTATAGGATGCCGATTGATACAAAACCATAATATAAAAAAAAACCAGGCCTCGTGGTTGATAATTTCTACGTTACATTAGAACACCACAAAAATGCATAATAAATCCGAAACATAAATGTAATTAATTAGACTAAGGAATTACACGGAAACTTTAACCCATAACCTTAAAAACAAGAAAGAAATAAAAAGGAAAAAGACTACATGTTAATTTAGAAAAGATTCTTGAATAAAATTAAAAATAAGAAAGAGAAATAAAAAATTATGTCTCACGTTGATCGGATCCAAATAGAGAATGGCCGAGGTAAAGTCGTTATCTCCCTGAACAGGAAATAGTGAGAAACGGAATGGCCAATCAGAGACTTTTAAGATAAAAAAAGGACCAATAATATAATATTTGAAGACTTAACATTTTTAAAATAAAAGATATAAAAAAACATTAAGGTAAAATTACATATCTAAAAAAGGTACAAAGAGATTTAATTACTTAACACATATTGAATTAATTGTTTATAAAAGATTATTAAAACTTTCGTTCCACTAAATTCCATATAGATCGCCATATTTCGGAACTACTCCTAATTTAAAGTTTGTCCCCTAGGCTTCGCCACTCACCACTACCAGGAACGTCAAGGTCGATAGAACTTAGGTCCGTTCATAATTAACAGATCGATAGAACTTAGGTCCGTTCATAATTAACAGTACACTAGTTCTATCCAGTCCACCTCATTACACCATATCCCTATCTCCAGCTAGTTCTATCCAGTCCAACTCATTACACCCTATTCCTATCTCCAGCTAGTTCTATCCAGTTCACTTCATTACGCCCTATCCCTATCTCCAGCTAGTTCTATCCAATCCACCTCATAACATCCTATTCCTATCTATAGATAGTTATATCCAGTCCACCTCATTACATCCTATTCCTATCTATATATAGTTCTATCCAGTCCACCTCATTACATCCTATTCCTATCTATAGCTAGTTCTATCCAGTCCACCTCATTACATCCTATTCTTATCTATATATAGTTCTATCCAGTCCACCTCATTACATTCTATTCCTATCTATAGCTAGTTCTATCCAGTCCACCTCATTACATCCTATTCCTATCTATAGATAGTTCTATCCAGTCCACCTCATTACATCATATTCCTATTTATATATAGTTCTATCCAGTCCACCTCATTACATCCTATTCCTATCTATAGCGAGTTCTATCCAGTCCACCTCATTACATCCTATTCCTATCTATATCTAGTTCTATCCAGTCCACCTCATTACATCTATTCCTATCTATAGCTAGTTCTATCTAGTCCACCTCATTACATCCTATTCCTATCTATAGCTAGTTCTATCCAGTACACCTCATTACATCCTATTCCTATCTATAGCTAGTTCTATCCAGTACACCTCATTACATCCTATTCCTATCTATAGCTAGTTCTATCCAGTACACCTCATTACATCCTATTCCTATCTATAGCTAGTTCTATCCAGTACACCTCATTACATCCTATTCCTATCTATAGCTAGTTATATCCCGTCAACCTTATCGCAGACTATCTCGTTCAGGTTTATTCTAATTTTATCTTCCGATCAGCGTCTAAGTCTTCTCAATGGTCTCTTCTCATTGGGTTAGACAATTTATCTTAACAACGTTTCGTGACTCATCATTATTTAATCTCCTCCCCTCCCCAATATCGTCATTCCTTCACTGAATTCTCTCTAACTACAAGTATTTAATATATACCTCACTCTAACATCCATGTTGTACTTGGAATTTTTACTGTCCTGCTATACCGGGGCCTTACAAATTGCCAATTGCATCAACTCATTTTAGCTATAGTGTTTGGTTAAAAAGAAAAGGAAACACTTTTCTTGGCTTCAGCCCACAGTCTATCATCTCCTCCAACCGAAGACGGGCATTTGGTCGGTATAGCTTTCGGTTAACCTCAGCATGGTTGGCAAACTCACGGCCCGTGAGACATATCTGACCGGCCCACTTGTCTGTAATACTTTCATATTACTATCCGGTCTGCAGTCATATAGCTTTTACTCTCACAAAAAATAACAGTTTAATTTTAGTTGAGTGTGTACATGATTTTGAATAACACAAACGACATAAAACAATTTCAAACTGTACTATGGATTCTATATTCTATCACTTTAAATATTCTATATTGGGAATTTTTATTTGCATAATTTTATAAAGAGTAACTCGAGGAGAGATGGCGGACCACTCGGAATCAAGGTCAATGGGCCCCACAGGGCACAGGTGCTCAGTGGTAAGCGTGCAATGGAGCCCATTGTGTGTGTAGAAAGCTTCGTCCGTTATCCGTGTGAACGTGTCTCGTTTTATTCATATTTCTGTGCGTCATATGATAATGGTAAGTAGCTGACCTTTCAATTTGCATTATGCATTTCTCAGTTAGTATATTTCTCTGTGAAATAACGAGTAATCCATAGTCTAAGAGTGATGTACTGTTGTCCGGCGCATCCACCATATTCTATCAAATAATGGCGGGGTGTGCCATCTCTCCTACCCATTTGGGAGAAATGGCGCAATGGTTGGTTAGTAGAGTTGGCACACCCAATATGCATAATGTTGTAACTGCGTCGGTATAGGCTTACATGGATCCCTAAAATGTGGCCAGTTAAATCTAAATATTCAGATGGATTTGTAATAACCTGAGTATTTTGTACTTATGCTCAGATCTGACAAATATGCCTAACATCTATAAGAGGAAAACCACCCGCGCTTTCTAGTCAGAAGAGGATCTGGGAAGAGCTGCTGAGGCTGTGTCAATAGAAAACTCTCTTTGCAGAGGGCAAGTAAACAGTTCAATATACCATTGAAAACTTCAAGAAACAAAGTAAAAAACATACATTGACTAAGTACAATCTTGGGCCTTCTTCCCAGCTTAGAATTTATGCAGAAAAGAAGCTCGTAAGCCACATAAAAAAGCTTCAGGGGGTTGATTTTGCACCTACTAGAAAATATGTGCGTACTCTGGCTTATGATTTGGCAGATTATTTAAAAATACAACACACTTTCAACAAAGACAGTAGGATGGCAGGTGACGTTTGGTCGGATTCTTTTATGCGCCGTAACCCCGAGATATCTGTGAGAAAAGCTGAAGGTATCAGTAGAGCAAGGACAGAAGGTATGAACAGAGAAGAAGTTAAACATTACTTTGATTTTTTTGACAACAATTATGGTTGAACACAATCTAATGGATAAACCAGGAAACATTTGGACTGCGGATGAAATTGAGACCCAGCTAAATAATGACCCTGGCCAAGTTATTGCCCCAAAAGGCAGCAAGGATGTTCATGTGGTAACATCAGCCGAGAAAGGGGAAACAATTACGGTGTTGGCCTGCTGAAGTGCAGAGGGGAAATTTTGGCCCTCTACTTCGTGTTTAAAGGCACCTATCATAAGCCTCAGTATGGAAAGGGTGCACCACCTGGCACACAGATAAAATTGAGGAAATAAAATGGCTACATTGATAAGAATTTATTCATGCACTGGCTCATAAACCAAGAGGAAAAAAATAATAATTTCAGATGGTCATTCCACCCACATGACTCTGCACAGTTACTTCAAATGGCACAGGACAGTAAAATTGTAGTTTTGTGTCTTCCTAGCCACACAACGCACTACTTGCAGCCTTTGGACCGAGTGGTCCTCAAACATTTTGAAACGTATTTCAAAGAAGCTTGTGCAAATATGGTGAGACTAAGAAACAAGGTTACAAGAGATGATTATGGCGAGTTGTTAGATTTGGCTTGGGGTCGCTGTGCCACCTCTCAAACGGGAATCACTGCCTTCCAAGCAACAGGAATATATCCTTTGGACATGAACGCTATCCCAGAACATGTTATCTTCTATCCTGCGACCAAACCCCTGGTAATTCTCACATCTTTTGTCCCTGTTAACTGTCCCACTGGCTTTACAAAACCCAGATAATCCTCCTGAAGGTGATTTTGCTTCATCCAGTAGAATACTTCCCTTAAACCAACATCTTCAAGCCTTGACTACCACTGAAGTTGCTTCTACATCCAGTAGAACACTTCCTTTAAACCAACATCTTAAAGCCTCGACTACCACTGAAGTTGCTTCTACATCCAGTAGAACACTTCCTTTAAACCAACATCTTCAAGCCTCGACTACCACTGAAGTTGCTTCTACATCCAGTAGAACACTTCCTTCAAACCAACATCTTCAAGCCTCGACTACCACTGAAGTTGCTTCTACATCCAGTAGAACACTTCCTTCAAACCAACATATTCAAGCCTCGACTACCACTGAAGTTCCACCTACTGGATCAATCCCATTGACCCCAAATAAAGTTATGATGGAAATATCATCAATTCCTAAATAATTCCTAAATCTCTAAAACCTACAACTTCCAAGAGAAAACAGTTTGCTGCAAATGTAACTGACCCCAGTTACATCGAGGATAGAAGGAAGAAGAATGCCGCAACAGCTGAAAGCAAAGAAAAAGTACCTAATAAGAAGAAATATCTTTTGCTAACAGAATTATAAAATATAATTAAAAAATAAAAAATTGAATGAGAAGTGAACCTAAAAAGATTAGTGTGTAGGCTTAAACGCACTGAGCAATTAAAATGTAGGTCCCCTAAGCCTAAACCACGGCAGGGAGCTAAAAAGCGTCTAAAATATGACTCATCCTCTTCATCTGAAGACCACGATGAACCCGTGCTATTATCAGACGATGAGAATATTGAAGACTACAATGAAGGTGAGTGTGTTGAATGTTTCGAGCTCTACTCTGAGACAAAATCTCAATTGGACTGGATTAGGTGCACAAACTTCTCGAGATGGCACCACGAAAGCTGCTCCATCTATAAACAAATGTGTGCTTTGTGTGGTAGTTCGCGAAACAAGAGGCAGGCTACAAATGCACCCACTTACAAATGTTATGCATGCCCCTAGTTAAACTAATATTGTGTTTCCTATTTTATAAGCAAGTAGATTTATAAAGGTAGGATATTTGCCTAATTATTCTCTTCAGTTTTGATATAAAGTGTTTCTATTATTTTTCTGGAAAGTAATCTTAGTTATAAAATAAATGTTGATAGTTATTCTCTATGATATTATATTATAACGGTGCACTAGATTAAAAACCAACAAGTACAGCATCTCTTCTTTGCACAGCATTTTTTAAGTACTAAATTTCCATCTCTCCTACCCTTATGTGATATCTCTCCTACCCTTCTGTGACATCTCTCCTACCCTTCTGTGCCATCTCTCCTACCCTTCTGTGAACATCTCTCCTACCCTTCTGTGCCATCTCTCCTGCTTTCTGTGACATCTCTCCTACCCTTCTGTGCCATCTCTCCTGCTTTCTGTGACATCTCTCCTACCCTTCTGTGCCATCTCTCCTACCCTGTTAGGCGAGATGGCACGAATGTATACCCTGGGAATTTTCCTCGTAAAGTTATAAAAAACAGTTTTAGGCTCTAGTTTAGGGTTTATGATGATTACAGACATCCTAATTAACTTATGTTTGTATTTAGTGCCACCTTAATAATAAATAATATTTTTTTATGAATTTTTCTTGAATTGTGTGCCATCTCTCCTCGAGTATCTCGCTAACCCTCATAAACATCTGCTAAATATAATGGCTAATTTATTTTTCAGCAGCGCGTATTTCTTACTACTTGTTTGGGCTACACGCTTAGTTACTAATTACGCTAATGGTTTTAAGAACGAGGAAGGTTATATTTAGAGAAAGAATACCCACATTTTCGTGGAGGGAGAGTGGAACACTATTCGGGAAAAACACCTCAGTACACCCGACCAAGATCTGAGACTCGATCTTCCTAATATTTATATACTATGAGAGTGACACCTTAAACCACACGGCCACTGAAGCGGGTTTTAAATTATCTTGAATATACACTACTGGCTTTAAATACAACACATCAAATAGCTGTTAGTCTATAGAGTAACATCGGTGGTCACGGGGAATAGACGTCAGGATCTTCTGATCTAGTTTGCCCGTGTTATGGGAAGGCGGGGGTGTTAGGGGAGTCAAGGTTAGAGTTCCAGCTGGATGTACAGAGGATTCTTTTCCTATATGGTTTTCCACATTCCCTCAACCAAAATGTTGTAGCATTCATCATACATTTTAACTGGTCTTTCTCATCCCTTAGCTACTAGTGCGATTAAAATGTGCATAGCCCGGATGGGTAGTAAGACACCCTGCAACAATACAGTACAGAATTTAACCAAACCAACACGACGTGTCTTCAGTCTGTGGTCCGCAACAGGTCCCAGTTTGTGATTCCGAATTTCGACTAATGAGCCGAGACCTTTGGGGTAAAGCTATAAAAAATAGTTTAACAGCCTCAATATTTTGGTTGGGACCGTGAAATCATAATTTATCGAAGGGCTACAGATCTATACACAAAGTATAAACAGTTTTGAGATAGTCAGTTAACAATAGTCTACTTATTGTTTATCCGTTACAGAGTAATTATTTTTTGAAAACTTGAGATCAATTTTTCAACAATAAAAAACCAATAAAACAGATGTAAATAGACGCTTGTTTGCCTATTGCACAGATTTATCTGATTACCAAACCCTTCCTTCACCTCTGACAAGACATCTTGTGAATGTGGGGAATGCCAGGCCTCCACCGTGGTTCGGATTCCACGTTAAACTGTAGGTCCTCCATTTCATCTCACAATCACCCTACCATTACACATTAGCGTAAGTGCGTATAACCCGAACGGGTAGTAAGACGCGGTGCTAATAATAATAATAATAATTTGCCTATTCAGGTATTCAAAATAGGAGTCTATATGTGACTAACTAGCTACAGTAGAGACACAACTCTCAAACACTCTCAATACTCAGAACTAATCGTGTCTTCTGTCTCCGAAGATGGATGGTCGGACTGGTCGGCTACAAATACAGGATATATATTGTTTGCTTTTAGTACCCGTTCGGCTTATACGCCTCGGTAACAATTACGTTAATGGTTTTAGGGATCAGGAAGGTTATATTTATATGAAGTGTACCCACATTTGCATGGATAGAGAAGGTAAAATAATTTTGGAAAAAAATACCCTCAGATCCCCCGACCAAGACTCGAACCTTGATCTCCCGGTCCTCGGTGGTCTAATCCACTGCGATAGAAGCGCCTCAAGCCGTGCGGTCATCGATGCGGGCTACAGGAGATATTGGTTGGTTTCAGGAAGATATTAATTACCTTAATGAGTCCTTGCCCTGTCATCCATTTTGTAAATAAACCAGTTATTTGCGAAATTAATTGAACTCTAAAACTAATATTAACTATAGGTCTAAGAATAAACTAGCTATTCTAAAAATATATTGGTCTATGATAGTTTATAGTGTGATTTGTAAGCCTAAAAGAAGGAAAATATACTTCAATCATTACAAATTAATCAAATATATCTTGACGTGTGAGAATGGTGGCAAAGAGAATCATTTAAAGTATCTCACACACACTCACCAACAGGAAGTAGCTTGGAGAACCGTTAATGTCCGTTCTTATTTTGTTTTTTGTTGGAAGTTTAAAAACAACTTGTACCAGCGACAGAAAAAAGGCTCACCCCGAGTCACCGGTGACTGTGTTTTTCGTAGCTACTAATTAGCCGTTGTTCTCACACGTCCATAATAGACTCTGCCTTAATCTATAAATGATGAACGATCCTGGACACAAAACGAAACTGGATATCTCCTCTGAGTGGTAGAACATTGGCGCACTATACCAAAAATACCCGGTTCGATTCTCTCGTGAAGGGGTCGTTTTTTTTTAACTACATTTAGATTATAAATAGTGGCTTTTACTAAACATCCCTTGATTTAAATACGTGATCGTGGAGTTATAGTCTAATTAAAACCAACTCAACAAATTTTACGAAGCTGCCACCCTCGTGTATAGGCTCGATAGACTCGCGATCACACTAAACAGTGTTCAATTGGTTTGTTAAAAATATATCATATATTTCATAATCCAGTTCTAGCATTTTCACTACTATAAACTACACCCTACATATTATTTATATGAAATTCTAAACCTTGTTTCTAAAAATAACATTGGCCCTAATCATTTGATAATATTGACAGTAGCACTCTTTTAAAACACACAAATCTTAAAACAACACTAGTGTCTGTACAAAATATAGACTACCTTCTAAAGCTCAAAGGAAACTTTTGTTGTTTTTAGTTAGATTTTAGTGTTCCATGAAACCAAAAGGTGATTTCTGATTAGTTTTAAGAGGCAAGATATACTTTTGATGTAACTCCACCCATTTTTCCTCCCATTCTGGGTGTTGCACCCAGTCAGGACCCGGCACGTCTGGTCCTTTCTACGAGAGAGCACCCACAGAATTCACTTACACCACGCCCCCTTTAGAGATATAGCTCCGCAGTATCCGAGCAACAAGGACACACAGGATATCTCTCTCTCGGATTAAAACCTTTGACCTCACGACCTCCATTTTTATATTCACGCCTCTCCACTCTATTTATAAAAAACTCAACACAAAATAAAAGCTACATTTAGACATTTAGAATATTATTTTTTTATGATTTTGAATACATAATTAGATAAATCTGTTCAATATTACTAGAAATAAAAACTATTGTTATTATTTTATTACTATTATTATTATTATTATTATCACCGCGTCTTACTACCCGTTCAGGTTATACGCACTTACGCTAATGTGTAATGGTAGGGTGATTGTGAGATGAAATGGAGGACCTACAGCTTAACGTGGAATCCGAACCACGGTGGAGGCCTGGCATTCCACACATTCACAAGTTGTGGTTAATACACGTCTTGTCAGAGGTGAAGGAAGGGTTTGGTAATCAGATAAATCTGTGCCGGGACCGAGGATTGAACACTGGACCCCCAGCACAGAAGTCCGACACCTTACCCCTAGACCACCAGGTCACCAATAAAAATTAGATTGCACCTTAGATCAAACAAAATAAATTAGGCCTATAATAAGATAGAACATTGTTTCAATTTAAAATTTAAACGCAAGATTATCTTGTTCTTTTTAATGAGGCTGTTGCATTTTGTCCACGGGTGTATGGATCCTAGATGTGAAAACGGAAGTTCACAACGCAAATAATTGTTGCTATATATATTTTAGTCATATTCCTTTGTTTTAGGTTTTTTTTATCTGTAAATGTCCTTCAAAATAATATTTCGTAGCTCGTATATGTAGGTAGGCCTATGTATGTACACATAAATATTATATTTGTACGTACCCCCAAAAATGTGTTCGCGTACCTCCAGGGGTACACGTAAACCAGTTTTAATACCTCTGGACTAGACTACCGATGATGGAGATCAGGGTTCAAATCCCGGTAGGGTGTTCTGAGGAACGTTTTTCCCAAATGGTTTTCCAGTCTCTCCCCACGAAAATGTGGGTAGACCAACTCTAAATTCAGCCTCCCTCATTCCTAGAACACTAGCGTAACTAAAGTTGCCTCATGGCTTCTTTGGTACTGACTGACAGCTCACATCTGACAGCTGATGGCTTTAAAAAGTTACCAGACCAAATTATGTATCCCTACGCCGAACCATATATCATTTGCAAAAACATGTGCTTAGTAGCTGTCACTTCTGACGGTCTAAATTTAGGTATATACTTAAATGTTGACTGTGAGAAGTCAGCTGTGAGCTGTCAGTCAGCACCAAAGAAGCCATGGGGCTACTGTACTAGACTACATATGCGTCCGGTTAGTAATACATGGTTACTAAGAAAAATAACAGTAGTGTGTTGGTGTTACGGACAAAATCAGGTGTCCACCTTTCCTGAATCAGGCCTACTACTGGCCTGCGGACCAGTGGCGGCCATTTTGAACACCGGTTATATTGGTGTTTCAACATTACTGGAGAACAAACACGCGTAGAAACCACATACAAGGTCAAATGGGACACATGTTTATACTTCCTTTTCCATATTTTTTGTGTCTCCTGTCCACCGCTGAGCTGGGTGCTACATGTCACGTGTGTACAGTAGCCCCGTGGCTTCTTTGGTGATGACTGACAGCTCACAGCTGACTTCTGATGGTCAACATTTAGGTATATACCTAAATTTTGACCGTCAGAAGTGACAGCTGCTAAACACATGTTTTTGCAGATAATATGGTTCGGCGTAGGGATAGAAAATTTGGTCTGGTAACTTTTCAAATCCGTCAGCTGTCAGATGTCAGTCAGCACCAAAGAAGCCGTGGGGCTACTGTATATATATGAATGCTGTAGTCTATATACCGGGTGACTTTGATAGCGTGCCTAAATGAAATGGTTTAAAGATGGTGAAATAACGACTAAGTATTACTATTAATGTACGGAGCCCATGGCCGGCGATGTCCTCGTAAGGCTCGATGGAACTTCAAACATTTGACGTGGGGCCTAAGGCTAGCCACACATGTAGGCCTACACTAGTGGGAGCATTTCACCGTAACGTAACAACGATGTTCGGTTGGGTGTTCGGCCTTCCTTCTGGTACCCTTTCATACCCCGAGCCTAACCTCAACAATTCAGTGTAAAAACAGGCGAGCCGAAGATTAGTGGGGGGAGGTTGTCACGCAGTTGTGCGCAGTGGTGAAATGGTACGCTAGTCGCGTAGGTGAGCATGTATTGGGAGGTAGCCGCAGCCCGCAGCCCGCAGCCTATATCTACATTCACTTGGCTTCAAAGAGGAAGATGTCAGTAGAGATGGATTGATACCAGTTTCATACGATAATCGATACCATAATTTTATCACGATACTCGATACCGATACTAAGGTCGATACCAACCAACTGGATAACATTAACCACACTGACATTAATTATTGCTACCCGTCCTCGACGCAAATAAAAATAGCCTCTTAAACACTGAGTAGCCACAACCGTAGAAAATTACCCGTTTTATTAAATGTTCAAACATTAATTTCACATAAAATTACTAGGCCTTTCCTTCACAGGGGATAATCCTATAACACCTAGTTTTAGCAGACACCATTCACAATACCTAGCACAACAAAACCTAGATCTACAAGGCCTAATATGATTCACAAGAATTAACTTCATAAGAAATAATATTATAGGAGTCAATTTAAACTTCTTAAAATCCTTTTAGTGGAAAACAAGACAAAGGCGTCAGTATAGTTTACTGATGACGGGCAGGTCGGTGTTTCAACTTTGAACATATGTGCTGAGGTGACGCCAACCGTTTCACACTCTCCTACACGTTAATATGGGTACATTTCTTCTTCTAAAACCTTCTGATTTTAGTTGGGCACAAGCATTAATTAAACTATAGGTTAATAAACAGCATCTAAACCCACTTCAGTGGACGCAGGATCTAAGGCTTCACTCTCACAATATATGCTACTGCCACCCGCCTCGGTGGCGTAGTTGGCTAACGCGCTTGTCGTGTTGAGCTCTACTGCTGAGGACGGGGAGATCGAGGTTCGAATCTCGGTCGGGTGAGCTGGGGATGGTTTTTCCTAAATGGTTTTCCACTCTCCCTCCACGCAAATGAGGGTTCACTTCCTCTTATTCAACCTTTATAATTCCTAATCCATAAGCGTAGTTAGTACTTAAAGCGTATACCCGAACGGGTAGTAAGACGCGGTGCTAAATAATAATAATATACTGGCCTGCCGATGACAGGGATATCAAGGTTCGATCCCGATCGGATGTACTGATAGGGGTTTTACTAAATGGTTTCCTACTCTCTATCTCCACGCAAATGTAGGCACACTTCCTCTAAATTCAACCTTCCTCTACCCTAACCCAATAGCTTAGTTAGTACATAGGCATACCACCCAAACGGGTAATAAGACACGTTGCTGAAAAAAACAAAATAAAATAATTCAAATAGGTTACTGGAATTAGACCGAGGACCGTAACTTATCTTTCCGCACTGAACGATATCTCCTGGTCTCAATTCTCTTGTCTATCATACCTAGGACTGTAACTTATTTTTCCGCGCTGAACGAGATATCCTGGTCTCAATTCTCTTGTCTATCAGACCAAGGACCGTAACTCATTTTTCCGCGATGAACGAGATCTCCTGGACTCAATTCTCTTGTCTATCAGACCTAGGACCGTAACTCATTTTTCCGCGCTGAACGAGATCTCCTGGACTCAATTCTCTTGTCTATCAGACCTAGGACCGTAACTTATCTTTCCGCTGAACGAGATCTCCTGGACTCAATTCTCTTGTCTATCAGACCTAGGACCGTAACTTATCTTTCCGCTGAACGAGATCTCCTGGACTCAATTCTCTTGTCTATCAGACCTAGGACCGTAACTTATCTTTCCGCTGAACGAGATCTCCTGGACTCAATTCTCTTGTCTATCAGACCTAGGACCGTAACTTATCTTTCCGCTGAACGAGATCTCCTGGACTCAATTCTCTTGTCTATCAGACCTAGGACCGTAACTTATCTTTCCGCTGAACGAGATCTCCTGGACTCAATTCTCTTGTCTATCAGACCTAGGACCGTAACTTATCTTTCCGCTGAACGAGATCTCCTGGACTCAATTCTCTTGTCTATCAGACCTAGGACCGTAACTTATCTTTCCGCTGAACGAGATCTCCTGGACTCAATTCTCTTGTCTATCAGACCTAGGACCGTAACTTATCTTTCCGCTGAACGAGATCTCCTGGACTCAATTCTCTTGTCTATCAGACCTAGGACCGTAACTTATCTTTCCGCTGAACGAGATCTCCTGGTCTCAATTCTCTTGTCTATCAGACCTAGGACCGTAACTTATCTTTCCGCTGAACGAGATCTCCTGGTCTCAATTCTCTTGTCTATCAGACCTAGGACCGTAACTCATTTTTCCGCGCTGAACGAGATCTCCTGGTCTCAATTCTCTTGTCTATCAGACCTAGGACCGTAACTTATCTTTCCGCTGAACTAGATCTCCTGGTCTCAATTCTCTTGTCTATCAGACCTAGGACCGTAACTCATTTTTCCGCGCTGAACTAGATCTCCTGGACTCAATTCTCTTGTCTATCAGACATAGGACCGTAACTCATTTTTCCGCGCTGAACGAGATCTCCTGGACTCAATTCTCTTGTTTATCAGACCTAGGACCGTAACTCATTTTTCCGCGCTGAACGATATCTCCTGGTCTCAATTCTCTTGTCTATCAGACCTAGGACCGTAACTTATCTTTCCGCTGAACTAGATCTCCTGGTCTCAATTCTCACGTAACTCATTTTTCCGCGCTGAACGAGATCTCCTGGTCTCAATTCTCTTGTCTATCAGACCTAGGACCGTAACTTATTTTTCCGCGCTGAACGAGATCACCTGGTCTCAATTCTCTTGTCTATCAGACCTAAGACCGTAACTCATTTTTCCGCGCTGAACGAGATCTCCTGGACTCAATTCTCTTGTCTATCAGACCTAGGACCGTAACTCATTTTTCCGCGCTGAACGAGATCTCCTGGTCTCAATTCTCTTGTCTATCAGACCTAGGACCGTAACTTATTTTTCCGCTGAACGAGATCTTCTGGACTCAATTCCCATGTCCAATTAATAGTTTAGAGCAGAGGTGGACAAACGTCTCTCCCCTGAGGGCCACATGGACATATGTAAGATCTTTAGCGCGCCGCACGTGTAAAAATATAAATTTACTAAATAATTAACTATATTTTCATATAAACATGCATTTCTTAGTCATAACTACCGTAATTACTGTACACCCAAGCCTATTCTTGTACACATGTAATATTAAAAACGAGATTTCTCAATTGTTCACATTTTAAAAACACGCATGTCATTTTATCTTGCTCGCTATCTTACAGGTGGAGAATGTATTGTGAACGACATAGAAATCGAAATCGAGATTTTGATGAATGTCGAAGTTTCATGATCCTCCAAATCCGAAAAAGTGTTTTTCGCAATGCCGTTTGTCGAGTTGCGTTTATTCAATGAAAGCAAGGGGAGTAACGCTTCCCTAAAAATAAACTAGGAATAAAGAAAATAAGAGTAAAATAAAGTTTAAACAAATCATTATAACTAGAAACCTCTCCAACAAGTATACTGCGTTGATGTGGCAGCTCTTCTTTATTCAAGCAAGCAGTTGTTTCTCAGACTGACCGATCAGCCAGCTGGTCTCCTCGCTCTTTATTTCGTCAATCATTTGTTTCCGGGTCTGTCCGGCCCTCATCGGGGAAAGAGAAACAGAGTTTCCATAGTTGAGTATATCGCATGAGTTTACTATCGTGATTGGTGTATAATCGTACGTTTACTACTTTTAAAATCTTATTTTTAGGCTGTTTTTGGTGATATTTGTTGTTTCTAGATATAACTTTGGTCACTCTATTACAAAATAATGTATTTACTACCAATTTACAGCAAGTTTAGTTTTATTTTACAGAATATTGACGCTTGTTTGATCCTCCAAGACAAGCGGTTTGTTTCTTTGCGTATAGTAGTAGAATGATGGATGCGTCAACAAGTGCAGCAGTGCAAGAGGAGGGCCGCTGTCTCAAAATTCACAAGTAATAGTTTGAAGTAGAGTTTTTCCTCCTGGTTTTGTGACCCCACTACATCTTAAGGCAGCCTATATAAAATAACTTTTACGTTTCAATACTCACTTTTATGAACGTGTATAGTTATCGGAAATTTTGTTTGGCGAAAAGTTATATGTGACCTTACTATTTACTAATGATAATGGCGTATAGAATAAATCCAGATTCAAAGCTTTTATAAGGCAGGCCATCAGTCATACTCATTTTCTGGCCACAACCCAAGAGAGAACTTCAGCAATCGTAAATAGACCATTATTCTTCTCCTTTTTATTTGAGTTAGAACCACAATTATTATTTAAATTAATATATATATATATAATTTAGTTATTGAGTAATATTTCTAAGATCACCAATTATTTTGTTTTATTCCATGCATAGTTTGTGTCAGCGCCTTTTCCTTCTTCCCCATAATACTTTTAACTATATAAAAACAGTGAGAGCTTCCTGTTAAACTAGCGTCCATTACACCCCCTTTATTGTAACCTTGGGGTAGAGCCTATTGGGCTAAAACCTGGCTTTCATAGGGTTGCCCCGAGATGTTTTGGAAATAGATATATACCCCTAAAATTAAGGGAATTTTCCTTAGGGGCGAAAATATTATAAATCAATTTTATCAAAATCGGGTTAAACGATTTTAATTAAATTTCATTTATAAGCTTGGTTCATTATTTTAAACAAAATAGGTACTCTCAATTTTTCTTCAAAATGACTTTCAGGGTTTCGTAATGAAGTGTAAATTCTAATTTTTAATTATATCTCTTACCAAAGCCTTCCTTCACCTCTGAAAAGACATCTTATGAATGTGGGGAATGCCAGGCCTCCACCGTGGTTCGGATTCCACGTTAAACTGTAGCTCCTCCATTTCATCTCACAATCACCCTACACATTGCACATTAGCGTAAGTACGTATAACCCGAACGGGTAGTAAGACGCGGTGCTAATAATAATTATTATTATATCTCCGTATGCCTTTGAGATATGAAATGACTCATCATTGCAAATATGTAGGGTTATTTTTAATAAAAATATTTTATTTGAAATATATTTTTATAAAAATAATAGTAATAATATTTAGCACCGCGTCTTACTACCCGTTCGGGTTATACGCTTTAAGTACTAATTACGCTAATGGATTAGTAATTGGGAAGGTTAAATTAGAGGAAGTGAACCCGCATTTGCGTAAAGGGAGAGTGGAAAACCATTGAGGAAAAACCACCCCAGTCCACCCGAACGAAATTTGAACCTCGATCTCCCCGTCCTCAGCAGTCTAGCTCAACACGACAAGCGCGTTAGCCAACTACGCCACCGAGGCGGGTTATAAAACTAATAGTTTTCAAGATATACGAAAATATATATATTAATTTTTTGAAAAATTAAATTAAATCATTGCTACATTAAAAAAAATTAACCTGAAATGTTGATGGATGTCAACGTTTCATGACCCATCGAGCCATAAAAAGTGGTTTTTGCAAAGCTGTCTGTTTATGTGTGCATCTAACTTTAAAATTAAGAGTAGTTTACTGAATGGTGAAACAAACAAAAAAATTGATTTTCTCAAAATCAGTTCTAACAATTTTGATTAAATTTCATTTCTAAATATTGAACAATATTACAAATTAAATGGCCACTCTCAATTTTTCGTCAAAATAAATTTAATTAAGAGTTCCGTATCGATACGTATATTCTCAATTTTTATCATATCTCCGTAGCTCTTTGAGATATTAAATTACTTATCATTCCAAAAATATAGGCCAAGTTATATTAAAAATATTTTATTTGAAACACATATTTTTCAAACTAATAGTTTTCAAGCTATACACTTTTTTTAAAAAACTTTTTGAACATTCAAGTATTGCGACCGTAAAATAAAATAACCCAAGAGGTAATAGATGTTGACGTACCATAACCCCTAGAACCTTAGAATGTAGTTTTTGCAATGCCGTCTTTCTGCGTATCTGCCTAACCCTAAAATTAAGAGTAATTTACTGGAGGGTGAAAAGAGAACAATTCAATTTTTTCAAAATAGGCTCAAACGATTTTGATTAAAATTCGTTGCTAGACGTTAATTAAGATTATAAACAAAATGGATACATTCATTTTCCCATAAAAATGATTTTAGAGTAGGCCTACTTTACAGAGGTGGAAATATCCATATCTCCGCAGCTATTCGAAATACTAAATAACTATCACCGCAAAAATTGAAGCACTATTATTGAAAATAAAAAACTTTTAATTGAAATATATTTTTATAAAACCAATAGTTTATGAGATACTGGCAAATTTGTTAATATAGTTATGTGAGCTTTAGTTGTAAATATATTTACTTAAATTTTTACGCAATAACGCAAGTTTTATTTTACATGCCATTTAATTTCTCATCTATATTTTGCCGATAATATAACTTTTGCAAAAATTCATAAGTAATATTAAAGACAATTTTAAATATAATTTAATGCTCGAAACTATATTTTGTTGACATAATAAATAATATGTATACAAAACAAATAAGCCACTTAAACAATAAAGAAATTTAATGTTCGCAATTATATTTTGATGAAATAATATATAACTTTTACATAAATTCATAAGTAATTTCAAATACAGTTTTAAATATCATTTATGCTGGAAACCATATTTTGTTATCATAATAAACACACACAAAGTGTAAGGTTTTATCTTTTTACATGTTTGAAACACTCACATGCTTACACTAATTGAGTGGGGTTGAGGAAGATATAATTTAGAATATCTGTAGACACACCCGCATGGAGGGATGATGAAAAATCGCCAAAGAAAATACACACCCAATGCTTGTTAGAATCTTGTCCGACTCAACTGTGAGTGGAGGTTCAATTTGTGATTTATTATTGTGATTATGCTCATCCTCTATACACCTTAATGTAAATGCACTTCCATTAATCTACGCTTTTTATCCCCTTCTCTAAATAAAGTAAATCAATAAGCGTAATTTAATGTACCCACATTTGAGTGAAAATTAAAGTGGCAATCCGTCACCGGAAAAGTGCTCACACTTGCCAGAGACATGACAGCCATTTTTTTTAAACTCATTTAACCGTACTACGTCACTGGCTGTCCTACATATTGCGAGGGTATAAGTGAATACTAAATAGCGGAGATCCAAACCCCCTCCCCCCCAGAATGGAAATTCACACCACAACGCTGTATAAAGTGTCAGGCCCAGGATGCATAACAGCTAGTATGTTTATGACAGGGGTTTAGAAACCTGATATTAACACCATCTCATGATATTTTACCTGGGGATCAGATTCCAGTAAGGTGCTTTCCTAGTCTCTCTCTCCACGCAAATGCGGGTGAGGGTTCACTTACTTGTCCTTACCACCTTAGAATAATGTTCATTGTTTAAAAATAAAAGTAATTATTTGTCACACTCAACGCTAAGCGGCCGTCGGGAAAGGTTTGTGTTCCCTCCCTTGGGGAAGTGAAAGAGCGGCAAACAGTTGCCAGCTGTTCACTGCTGTAGCGAGATGTTCGTGCTGCGTTATGCCCCACCCGACGCCGTGGACTGCACGCCACTAAATAAATAAAATAAACTCCAACGCCCTTCCAATCCTACCCTGACATAAAAAAAACAATGAGCACACATACAAAACATGTCTGAACAATAATAAACCTCTGAAAGGGTGGAGGGGAGCGAGCAGTGGCGGTCGAAAACCAATCAGGGAGTGACACAACATTACTTATCAACCAATCAGAGAGCGACAACAACATTACGTAATCATCACTCTCTCCACGTCGTGGTCAAGGTCAACGGTCAAATTAGAGCAATACATCACGCTAGGTAGTTAGGCTCCCATATAACAAAACTAAAATGACAATGAACTAAGTCTTGCTTGGACCACCTTAACAGTTTCCTGTTGGGACATCTTTTTACTTCAGCTGAAGTGCCTGTAACAATTAATATATTAATATATCAATTCAGATTATAATGTTATTAATAATATGCCAACATATTACAATCTTATAGTCTAGCTTATTCACATACATATCCCTTAAAGTAGACAGTACTAATTACTATTTTATATTACCGGAAAATATGCAAATATATTGCTAGGCTCAAAATGACTGTCACATCCTCGTTTACCTCGGTGACCTTGGAGTAAAGTGCTCGCTTCAGGACTTAATGCCCAGCTGGTGTCAACGGATTTTCCTTGAGCGGAAATAATCCGTAGCACAACTTCCTTCGGAGGAGAAGTGAAGCCATTAGTCCCATGTGGATTGGATTGGATTGTGGAATGTAAAGAATCCCTAGAAGGAATGTGAAAATACCTTTCTGGCAAAATTGGTTGGTCCTTTCAATGGTGTAACGCACCAGTCTCATGTTATACTGATTTGCCGGCGCTGGGAGGGTCAGGGTTCAAGTTACCGTCTGATGTACTTATCTTGTTTAGCCAAAATGTTTTCAAACTATACCTCCACGAAAATGCTGGTACATTTACACAACTATTTACCTCTCCCATACCTATTCAATCAGCGTTTATTTTGTGTTTTTTTATCAACGCATCATACTACCGATTCGGGTTGTACACCTTTGTACTAACTGCGTTAACAGGCTAGGGATGTGCAAACTTGAATTTAGATGAAGTGTACTCTCATTTGCGCCGGCGGAGTGAAAAATATTTTAGGAAAATTTGCCCTCAGTTCACCCTACTGATAGTTGAACCCCGGTCTCCCTGTCATCAGTAGTTTAGTCTATTGCTGGTGTGGTGCCTCAGAGTTTAGACCAAGCGGCCACTGAAGCAGGTAAAAGAAATATTCATGGCTAATATTCTTACATACAAACTAGATTGTTATATATATATATAAACTGACGTTAATTAATATGTTTAAGAACTGTATTGATACAAGTTTCCCTATGTTATTAAAAAGTGCTGGAGGTCTCTACAAAATGTGTTGCTTTGTAGATTTGAAAATATTCACAAATTTTCGAAATTCATCTTGACTGTAATACAAACTCTGTTATTTGGAAAAGTAAGAAAGTTGATTATGTTGATTTCTCACCTGGTTACGACTAGTATTGATCAACCCAGTGGTTTCCAAACTTTTGCAGAGTCTGACAACATTTATCTCTGAGACCAGTGGGACCCCTTGATAACTTACAAGCGTTAATACCAGTTTTTAAATTACTATTTGCCCTGAGTCTTACTACCCTTTTGGGCTCTACACATTTATTTACACAAATAGGGAACGTATAACTGAGCGAAAATAAACCTTTTTTGCATGGATGGAGGGAAGAACACATTTAGGAAAAAATACCCTTACTAAACCAGGCCAGAATTCAAATACTGACTTTTCTGTCATCGACAAACCAAACCAAAAGAGCGTTTTTTAAATAAATTGTTTATAATTAATATTAAATGAACGCGACCAAGGTGTCATAAAAGAAAATCAAAAAACTATTTTTAAAATTTATTTTACGTTTTGCTAGCAGCGTCAATAAGCTTCTAGAGTAACCTAAGTCAGTGAAATAGCCAAAAGGAACCTAAGCAATAACTAAACAGGTTTTATAATTTTAACCACTTACATTTATATTTGAATTTCGCACCTTAAGATAATTATTAAAATCATTAAAAAAAAGTTAATATTAAGCTAAAACTTCAAACAAAATAGCAACCCCGCCAAAAACACACCGCAACCCCTAATGGAGCTGTGAGTCACCGGTCGGAAACCGCTGTGATAACCATACATTAAGATTAATAATAAATATGAATTAAGATTTAATCATTATTTCAAAATAGGCGTATATAAATATACTAAGCTATAATTATTTATATTATAATATAAATTATATATTGTATAAATAATGTTTAAGTTATATGAGTGGAAGGTGAAATTAGACTACTGGGCCACTTTGTCCCCATAAGGGCAACATTGATCCTCTTAACTGAAGATGGATCAATTCCTCCCACACCCGTTACTCTCCATTACTACCAACCGTCCCAAATTATATTATTTTATTCTATTAGTTAAATTTAATTAATTTAAAATAATTAATTAATATATCGACAGAAATTAATTAAATTAAAAATGATTTATAAACAGTAGTAGTTAAAGTAAGTTACACTGTCGAATACACTTTTCATTACAAATATAATCTTTACATAGTTTGTTTATTGACTTGAGAAAAATAACATTTGAATAGCTGCTTTATTGAAAACTTAAACAAATAAGAAGAATTGCATATATAGTCTGCCAATAACCAGCTTCGGTGGTCGCATGGCCTAGTGCGCCACTTTCGTGTTAGACTAGACTGCCGAATACTGGAATATGAGGTTTGATCCCGGTCGAGTGCATCGAGAGTGGTTTTCCATAAATAGTTTTTCACTATCCCTTCAGGATAATTCTTGTGCATTTCCTCTCAACTAAGCCTTCCCAATCCCTATCCCATTAGTGCAACTATAAAATAGGCGTATAGCCCAAATGGGTAGTAAGACGCGGTGCTAAAAAAACTGCCAATAGTTCAACGTTTTAATAGTATTCACATTATATCAAGGAATAAAATGTCAACAAAACACGGTGGCATTCAGTAGGTCTTGGTTTCTAAAATATCTCTTCCACATTCTTATTCGAACAAACATGTTATTTTAAATTTATTTCCTAATAATTTTCTTCCAAATTAGACATAGCTTTATTTTACTTACTAAAACGTATTAAAATAAATACTAATCCATTGATTTTGGATAAGATATATATTTTTTAAACTAAAAATATGTTAAAACTTTGATTTGAATGATATAGGCCCCTACTTTAATGATACTGACACAAAAATAGATTTAAATCAAGTTTAAATTTATAATAATAGTAATTATAAATAAGCAATATTTCATGTATTTTTATCGCCACCATGTTGCGGAGTAGTAATTTCTTTGAATAGTATATATATATATATATATATATATATATACATATTTTAAAACAGATTCAAAACAATTTTATATCAATATTTTGTTTGTATTGTAGATTTTAAAACATCAGATTATATGAGTGTGGTCTGTTGTGTGGAAGTACAAATAACTAATAAATAATTTGATAATCTGTAAGGATTCACAATTTTATATTTATGGTACTGTACATTAGATTTTATAAGGACTCTTTATTTGTTTATCCAAATTTACATTTACAAAAATTGCATGTCCTAGCTGATTTATACACTTGAAAATACATGATACATAAACAAATACTATTCATAAAAATTCATTACAAAACTTGTTTCAGTGGCAATAGAAAATTGTTTTGGGTGTGATAAAGAAAAAATGTATTAACTTGATTGACTATATTATCAACTCTAATAGTATATTGTACGCAATATTTTTCAATTTACAAAATGTGTTACGCACTCACATTTTCTATCACTCATGTTAGCTGAGTAACACAACGTCTATGGTTCAAAGCACTGTGAAAGCTATACACTTTACAAATATAGTACTCCTTTTTATGGGAGAATTTTTTTTACGTGACTGTTCACATTTGTCTGAAATTTACTTTGTAAAATCCACTATCCTAATTTAATTAAATGTTTAATCAACGCTTTAAACTTTTGTAAAACTCACTCAACTGTATTTGTATACTTTGCAGGAAGCTTTAAATATTATTAAACTCCTAGATAACAAGATGTATGAAGCCTTAAGTAAAGAAAATGAAAGATATAATGGCTAAGCTAATGTCAAATGAAAATGATGTTTAATTAACATAGTTAGAATTGTATTTTATATTTTATTTAAATTTGTAAATATCTTTAACTATTATATCTAAACAAGACCAACTAGCACTGATTTCAATAAACATATTTTAAGTTATTTAAACTATATACCTGTATCAGTGGGCACATGGATAAAGTAGTCAGACTCATCTTGTCTAGCTTATTGGTAAAGCAAGGACTCGTTTCGAATCCCAGCTAAATGTGCTTGGGTGTTTTTTTCATAAATGGGTTTTCACTCTACCTCCAAGCTAATATAGAACATTTATCCTAAATTATTATTTCAATATCAGTGTAAATAAAGGAATAGCCCAAACAGATAGTAAGATATGAATCACGGAGGAAAATATCATGTTCATATACTGTATATTATTACCAGACAGTGGTCTTAGCACCACGTGAGTAGTAAGAGCCAGGGTTTATTCCGGAAGTGACGCAAACCTTTGTGACGTTTCGCCACCGATTATGACGAAAAAAACCCTGT